>CAHIKZ030004772.1:0-20282 GCA_903632075.3 Acanthosepion pharaonis
CCCAAAAAAGGTTTCTGTCTTTAAAAACTCGGGTTGATAAACCATAAAACAAACAATTATGGAAATTTTTCTGTCAAGTGAATTTTTTCCAATGCCTCATAAGTTGAAAAAGTCTGGTAAAGGCCCATCCTTGCCATGTCCTTTCTTTTGTATATCTGCTCAATTTTTTACCTTATTGGCGTTGCTGCCAATATAAGTTCTTGGTTACTCTAATATCTTTCCCAAATATATCAAGGTTGCTGAGCAGTTCCAACAGATCTTTGTGGCGTACTTTGTCGAACGCCTTTACGTACTCTATAAAACATAGGTGCACATCCTTCTGCATTTGTATTGCTTTTTTCTGATAACATTCTGCATGAATATTGCATTCCTTGTTCTGGGTGGCTTACCTTTGAACCCGTACTGTTCTTGTCCTATCTCTGCCTTTATTCGGCTATCGCCTAAAATGGGTGTAAACTCAACTTATGGACAGTCATTAAATTGCATTGAATAATGCTTCACTACAGCTTAAATACGTATCTATTTTTCACAACTGAATGTAGACACAATTATTTAAACAATGGATTTTCACTGCAAATAATATTTTTAGTACGATGTCTGTCTATTGTATTGATGCACTATTAAGTAAAGTGAATAAAAGAACAAGATTTAAGAAGATGGAAGATAACGATTGACATTATTAAAATGGAATATGTCGAGAAATTTGGGGGAATTTATGCAATATTTGCTAGATAAATATGTCAGTGTCAGTTGGTTTAGAGCTTTGAGAAAGGATATTCAGGAATCGGAATTAGAAAATATGGAGAGAGTTAAACATGTCGTCACATTCAGCAGTCCCAAATTACAACTCTGTGAAAATGTATGGATGTAGCTAACGAAATGTTGTTTAACACTGTCACCGACAACATCCAGTTTTCGTTAACGAGCGAGACGGTAAAAAGTACTTGAACAAAACAAACAAAGAAGCTCCATAAATTCGAGAGATGTGTAGCTGAGTGTTTATTAACGGTCGCTCTCTCCGATCCTTTAACTGGGTTCGAATCACACATTGGTAAATGTCAGGAGACGAAATTTTGAGAGTCAGGTTCAGATAAAAATTGCTTTTTCTGATTTAAAAAAGCCGTTTATCTGTGGACAAAAGAACATGATCAAAATAAAATGTACCTATCTCTACATATGACTTGATCGCGATAATTTGTACATTTGATCCTGGGAGTCGGTGGGATTGACGAAAAGACGAAAGAGACGGTGTCGAAGGAAAGCTGAACTCATACAGGCAGATACAGCGATAGTCTGTCTGCAGTTAAACCCTAAGCCCCTTTTGCAAAAACTGGAAGAAAGTGTGTCACAGAGATACATAATCGAGCAAGATATGATAAGATAAATAGCGCCTCCGTTGCCCAGTAGTTCTTTATCGAAAGACGTCAGTAAAGGTTAGTTAGACAGAAGAAGAGGCTTTGAGGCGACAGAAATGTGGTTCTACAGAAGGACAGATGAAGAAGGCGAAGGTTTGAGGCTAACATAAAGAAAATAAATAGGCACAGCTGAATATTTGCCAGAAGGAAAATGCTATGATATATTGGGAAGGCAAGTACGACAGAGGAAACAGCCAGATCACCTACCAAATGAGCGAAAAATCTTGTTAAAGTGGCTATGAAGCGTCAAATTTTATTAAACTGAGAAGGACAGGATTTGTGGATAGTCATGAAATCCTGGAACATCACAAAGAAGAAGAAAAGAAGACAACAAGAACAATAGCAACAGCAAGGAGAAATAACAACAACAACAGCTGAATATGAAGGGTCGTTTTAAATTGTTCAGTTCTCAAATACCGCCCCATATTGAGGACACAGCCAATCAAATATCGATGGGCAGGTTATGAACGAAAAATTTTATTTTTTATTCTTAATGGGGGTAATGACTAATGAAAAGGATATAAATATTGAACAAAGAATTATCTAATTAAACGGGTATAAAAAGCTGATCACCTATTATCAATCGCGGACAGCAATTGTCTAATTAAACGTGTATATATAGACGGGTATATGAAAAGAATTATCTAATTAAACGGGTATATATAAAATGAACAAATTTTAATTAAGTAAAGTATATCACGAACGAATTACTAATTAAACGGGAATTTGTGGACCATAAGTCTAATTGATTTCACACGTCCTGAAGGGACACGTCAATTAAACGGGTATATATAAAGAAGAAGAATTAAACGGGAAGAAGAACCCATAATTATCAAACGTATATATAAACGGGGTGTATCACACACAATTATCTAATTAAACAGCGAAGGACAACAACGGTATATCACGAACAATCAACAACGTGAGCGAAATTATTAAACATGGTATCACGAACAGTAATTTAATTTGGGTATATATAAACAGTTTCTAATTAAACGGGTATATCCCAATGTCTCGGGTAGAGCAGACGGGTGAGTCCTCCGGGACACAGCTAATCAAAATATCGATGAAGTTTGATCAGGTTATCTAATTGGAACGGGGTATGTATAAACGGGTGTATCACTTAACAGTACTATCTAATTAAACAGGTATAAGGCGGCAACGTATATCACGAACAGTAATTATCTAATAACGGGGTATACATAAACGTATATTTACCAACAGTAATTATCTAATTAAACGGGTATATAAACGGGCATATCACGGCCCACTATCTACTCAACGGGTATATATAAACGGGTATCACGAACAGTACTTATTCAATTAAACGGGTATATATAAACGTGTATATCACGAACAGTAATTATCTAATCAACGGGTATATATAAAACGGGTATCACGAACAGTGATTATCTAATTAAATGGGTATATATAAATGGTATATCAATGAACAGTAATTATCTAATTAAACGGGTATATATAAAATGGGTATATCACAACAGTAATTATCTACTCAATTGGTATATATAACGGCATATCACAGACCGTAATTATTCAATTAAACGGCATATCGCGGACAGCAATTACAAGACCAGAGTAGATATAAACAAGGTGTAGTTGCGCTAAAACGAAAAATAGACAAGTGCACCAGAGCATATAAGGAAGGTGCATATATAAACGAAAATAGACAAGTGCACCAGAGTACATATATAAGGTGTAGTTGCGCATATATAAACGAAAATAGACAAGTGCGCAGAGTACATATAAGCAAGGTGTAGTTGCGCATATATAAACGAAAATAGACAAGTGCACCAGAGTACATATAAGCAAGGTGTAGTTGCATATAAACGAAAATATAAGCAAGGTGTAGTTGCGCATATATAAACGAAAATAGACAAGTGCACCAGAGTACATATAAGCAAGGTGAAGCGCATATATAAACGAAAATATATAATAGATATAAGCAAGGTGTAGTTGCGCATATAAAAGAAAATAGACAAGTGCACCAGAGCACATATAAGCAAGGTGTAGTTGCGCATATATAAACGAAAATAGACAAGTGCACCAGAGTACATATAAGCAAGGTGTAGTTGCGCATATATAAACGAAAATAGACAAGTGCACCAGAGTACATATAAGCAAGGTGTAGTTGCGCATATATAAACGAAAATAGACAAGTGCACCAGAGTACATATAAGCAAGGTGTAGTTGCATATATAAACGAAAATAGACAAGTGCACCAGAGTACATATAAGCAAGGTGTGCGCATATATAAACGAAAATAGACAAGTGCACCAGAGTACATATAAACAAGGTGTAGTTGCGCATATATAAACGAAAATAGACAAGTGCACCATAAAGAAAATAGATATACCAAGCACATATGTAGTTGCGCGCATATATAAACGAAAATATAAAGTGCACCAGAGTACATAAAATAGCGCATATAAACGAAAATAGACAAGTGCACCAGAGTACATATAAGCAAGGTGTAGTTGCGCATATATAAACGAAAATAGACAAGTGCACCAGAGTACATATAAGCAAGGTGTAGTTGCGCATATATAAACGAAAATAGACAAGTGCACCAGAGTACATATAAGCAAGGTGTAGTTGTGCATACATAAACGGAAATAGACAAGTGCACCAGAGTACATATAAGCAAGGTGTAGTTGCGCATATATAAACGAAAATAGACAAGTGCACTAGAGTACATATAAGCAAAGTGCATATATAAACGAAAATAGACAAGTACCAGAGTACATATAAGCAAGGTGTAGTTGCGCATATATAAACGAAAATAGACAAGTGCACCAGAGTACATATAAGCAAGGTGTATTGCGCATATAAAAACGAAAATAGACAAGTGCACCAGAGTACATATAAGCAAGGTGTAGTTGCGCATATATAAACGAAAATAGACAAGTGCACCAGAGTACATATAAGCAAGGTGTAGTTGCGCATATATAAACGAAAATAGACAAGTGCACCAGAGTACATATAAGCAAGGTGTAGTTACGCATATATAAACGAAAATAGACAAGTGCACCAGAGTACATATAAGCAAGGTGAAGTTGCGCATATATAAACGAAAATAGACAAGTGCACCAGAGTACATATAAGCAGTTGCGCATATATAAACGAAAATAGACAAGTGCACCAGAGTACATATAAGCAAGGTGTAGTTGCGCATATATAAACGAAAATAGACAAGTGCACCAGAGTACATATAAGCGTGTAGTTGCGCATATATAAACGAAAATGAACAAGTGCACCAGAGTACATATAAGCAAGGTGTAGTTGCGCATATATAAACGAAAATAGACAAGTGCACCAGAGTACATATAAGCAAGGTGTAGTTGCGCATATATAAACGAAAATAGACAAGTGCACCAGAGTACATATAAGCAAAGGTGAAGTTGCGCATATATAAACGAAAATAGACAAGTGCACCAGAGTACATATAAACAAGGTGTAGAATACATATAAATAAACGGTTAGTTGCGCATATATAAACGAAAATAGACAAAGTGCCCCAGAGTACATATAAGCAAGGTGTAGTTGCGCATATATAAACGAAAATAGACAAGTGCACAGAGTACATATAAGCAAGGTGAAGTTGCGCATATATAAACGAAAATAGACAGAGTACATATGCAAGGTGTAGTTGCGCATATATAAACGAATAAGACAAGTGCACCAGGTACATAGTGTGCGCATATATAAACGAAAATAGACAAGTGCACCAGAGTACATATAAGCAAGGTGTAGTTTGCATATATAAACGAAAATAGACAAGTGCACCAGAGTACATATAAGCAAGGTGTAGTTGCGCATATATAAACGAAAATAGACAAGTGCACCAGAGTACATATAAGCAAGGTGTAGTTGCGCATATATAAACGAAAATAGACAAGTGCACCAGAGTACATATAAAGCAAGGTGTAGTTGCGCATATATAAACGAAAATAGACAAGTGCACCAGAGTACATATAAGCAAGGTGTAGTTGCGCATATATAAACGAAAATAGACAAGTGCACCAGAGTACATATAATCAAGGTGTAGTTGCGCATATATAAACGAAAATAGACAAGTGCACCAGAGTACATATAAGCAAGGTGTAGTTGCGCATATATAAACGAAAATAGACAAGTGCACCAGAGTAGATATAAACAAGGTGTAGTTGCGCATATATAAACGAAAATAGACAAGTGCACCAGAGTACATATAAGCAAGGTGTAGTTGCGCATATATAAACGAAAATAGACAAGTGCACCAGAGTACATATAATAAGGTGTAGTTGCGCATATATAAACGAAAAATAGACAAGTGCACCAGAGTATATAAGCAAGGTGTATATATAAAGTTGCGCATATATAAACGAAAATAGACAAGTGCACCAGAGTACATATAAGCAAGGTGTAGTTGCGCATATATAAACGAAAATAGACAAGTGCACCAGAGTACATATAAGCAAGGTGAAATATAAACGAAAATAGACAAGTGCACCAGAGTACATATAAGCAAGGTGTAGTTGCGCATATATAAACGAAAATAGACAAGTGCACCAGAGTATATATATAAGGGTGTAGTTGCGCATATAAACGAAAATAGACAAGTGCACCAGAGTACATATAAGCAAGGTGTAGTTGCGCATATATAAACGAAAATAGACAAGTGCACCAGAGTACATATAAGCAAGTGTAGTTGCGCATATATAAACGAAAATAGACAAGTGCACAGAGTACATATAAGCAAGGTGTAGTTGCATATATAAACGAAAATAGACAAGTGCACCCAGAGTACATATATAAACGAAAATAGATAATGCACCAGAGTACATATAGCAAAGGTGAAGGTGCGCATATATAAACGAAAATAGACAAGTGCACCAGAGTATATATAAGCAAGGTGAAGTTGCATATATAAACGAAAATAGACAAGTGCACCAGAGTACATATAAGCAAGGTGTAGTTGCGCATATATAAACGAAAATAGACAAGTGCACCAGAGTACATATAAGCAAGGTGTAGTTGCGCATATATAAACGAAAATAGACAAGTGCACCAGAGTACATATAAGCAAAGGTGTAGTTGCGCATATATAAACGAAAATAGACAAGTGCACCAGAGTACATATAAGCAAGGTGTAGTTGCGCATATATAAACGAAAATAGACAAGTGCACCAGAGTACATATAAGCAAGGTGTAGTTGCATATATATAAACGAAAATAGACAAGTGCACCAGAGTACATATAAGCAAAGGTGCATATATAAACGAAAAGTTGCACCATATAAACGAAAATAAACGAAAAATAGCACCAGAGTACATATAAGCAAGGTGTAGTTGCGCATATATAAACGAAAATAGACAAGTGCACCAGAGTACATATAAGCAAGGTGTAGTTGCGCATATATAAACGAAAATAGACAAGTGCACAGAGTACATATAAGCAAGGTGTAGTTGCGCATATATAAACGAAAATAGACAAGTGCAGGTACATATAAGCAAAGGTGTAGTTGCGCATATATAAAACGAAAATAGACAAGTGTACCAGATACATATAAGCAAGGTGTAGTTGCGCATATATAAAGAAAATAGACAAGTGCACCAGAGTACATATAAAGGTGTAGTTGCGCATATATAAACGAAAATAGACAAGTGCACCAGAGTACATATAAGCAAGGTGTAGTTGCGCATATATAAACGAAAATAGACAAGTGCACCAGAGTACATATAAGCAAGGTGTAGTTGCGCATATATAAACGAAAATAGACAAGTGCACCAGAGTACATATAAACAAAGGTGTAGTTGCGCACAATATATAAACGAAAATAGACAAGTGCACCAGAGTACATATAAGCAAGGTGTAGTTGCGCATATATAAACGAAAATAGACAAGTGCACCAGAGTACATATAAGCAAGGTGTAGTTATATATATATAAACGAAAATAGACAAGTGCACCAGAGTACATATAAGCAGGTGTAGTTGCGCATATATAAACGAAAATAGACAAGTGCACCAGAGTACATATAAGCAAGGTGTGGTTGCGCATATATAAACGAAAATAGACAAGTGCACCAGAGTACATATAAGCAAGGTGTGTAGTTGCGCATATATAAACGAAAATAGACAAGTGCACCAGAGTACATATACAAGGTGTAGTTGCGCATATAAACGAAAAATAGACAAGTGCACCAGAGTACATATAAGCAAGGTGTAGTTGGCATATATAAACGAAAAATAGACAGGCACCAGGTGAGTGCACCAGATATATACAAGGTAAAGTTGCGCATATATAAAACCGAAAATAGACAAGTGCACCAGAGTACATATAAGCAAGGTGTATGCGCATATATAAACAAAATAGACAAGTGCACCAGAGTACATTGCAAGGTGTAGAAGCATATATAAACGAAAAATAGACAAGTGTACCATGTAAACGAAAAGTACATATAAGCAAAGGTGAAGTTGCTCATATATAAACGAAAAATAGACAAGTGCACCAGAGTACATATAAGCAAGGTGTAGTTGCGCATATATAAACGAAAATAGACAAGTGGTTGTAAGTATTTATTTTAAAGATTTTTATTTAATTAGTAACTAAAAAAAATCAATTTTCAATTACTATGGTTAAACTGTAGAATTTTTTTACTGCACTAATTGAGTATTATGTATGCACTATTTTGAATTATTTGGTATAAAAATTTCAATGCACACAATCAAAAACACATTAATCAAATGCTGTTAATTGATGGATTCCTGTATTTGAATGTATAGTTAAGCTTGGTGTCCATGTTTTATACTTGAGTCTGTGGCAAATATTGCACAAGTTTATATTTGTTTCCAGGTAAACACTTGTCCATACCAGAATCAGCAAGCATCAACCCATTAGGTGGTCTCTTCTGGTAAGAGGATCTTTCCTTCTGTAGAGGATGCAGTCAGTTTATTCAAGTTCCTACTGACAAGACATGGAAAAGGTGTGTAATGACCTAACAGTTAACAACAAAAAGTAAGGAACCAGCAAACTAAGTTCAAATTCTAGCTGAGACAGTTGGTGTTTACTCTGTACAAATACACTTCAAAAAAGTATAAATCCATTCCTTCCTCCATCTATATGCAAATAGTAAGGAAGACTAGGCTTTCTTGCCTTGCTATCCCCTAATCTATGGGAAAACAATAGGTCAAACTGAGCTCTAGTGAAGGGGCCTCTAAGGCAGGCTGGGTCCACTTCTTCCAGTAAATCAGGTCAGGGATTACTCATTGTTTGTCCAATGAACAATATACAGATCAAAGTTCCAAGATGAAAGCTTATATCAAACAGTCTATATTAATACATTATATTTCCTCATCATGTGTTAGGACATTGATACTCTAACATGAATATGATTATACAGATAACAAATGACATCCTGAAATACATAATTCCACACCACATGCATCTGCTGATGCAAGACAATACAAGTTGTAGGCGAGTTATCTAAATGAGTCAGGCATTGTCCCATCATATCCCATATATGTTCAATATGGGACAGGTCTGGTGATGATAATGGCCATAGAAGTTTTCAAACATCTTGAATGGCATGGGTATCATGTGACAGGAATCATTTTGAAGGAAAAACTCACCTTCCTGTTGCAGAAACAGTAACAGAACAGGCTGAATAATGTTCTCAGCATATATAACATTGTTCAGTGTTGAAAAAAAACATTAAACGTAAATGAGTTGTGACATTGTAACATCATCATATGTGGCTCAAACTGATGTTTGTTAGCTATGTTCTGGAGATTAGCATCAGCCATGATGATGGAAGGCAAAAAGGTTCATTTTAAGATTATTAAAAGAGATTAATTTAGTTTCAGAGGCATTAAAATTATAAAGTCATTTACTTCAGAAATTATTTACTGCAGTAATGGTGTATCTTTAGGCCCAATATTACCTCATTGAAAGAACAAAGAGAATCTCAAAACAGAGAAATGGAAGAAGCTATCTGCTAAGATATCTGGCTAGATTATGGAATTCTAATACAATGGGAATGATGAAGAAAATGAAGGAAAAAGGTAATTTCTTGCCTCAGTTAACAACTGATTGGAGGTAATTTTGAAAGAAGCTGTCAGTTTTACTTTGTTGGACTTACTATTAAGACCAGATCAATAGTTGTATTATCAGCATAAATACCTAGTTAAAAACTGATTTTCCATCAGTGTATGAACGAAACCTGGATTTTTGGGACTGGTATACACGTCATATCTTTCATTTTATCAGGGACACTGAAAATCATGTTCCCTGGATTGAATATATAAAAAGGTAATTAATCAGCTTGGGACAATGTAAATTTTAAAAGTAGAGTCATTTCACAGATGACATGACAATATAATGAGAGCTTTATGTACATAAACAGTAATGTTTTTGTGTGAAAAACAGAAAATAATGAAAAATCTACAGATAAAAAAAATATGAGTAGACTGCTTTATGAAAAGAAGGACATCATATTTATACCTATAAAAAATCTTCTTGAGTAGAAATCTGTTTCTGAACAAGTTTGGAAAAAACTGCTTTTGACATTTCTGTTCCAAGGACATATTTTAACAGGAAATCGATCGTTTCACTGCTACTTGTGGTCTGAGGTGGTTGTGTGTATTTATTGATTTTTTAGTGCTACACAAACTTTCACATCATAAAAAAGTATTAGCCTTAAACTAAACACTAACTCATTATTCTCTTACTTGGCACCGGATCAGTGACATTCCTTACTGCTTTCAAAAACATCACACAAAGGGGATTGATTAAATGTGAGATATTTTATAGAACAATAGATTTTTAAAGGAAGCATTTAACAAAACAAAATTATTTGTTACAATATACTTTTTTTATGAAGTTATATGAACCTGCATCCTCCTGGAAAAAGAAAACTGTCATTAGATCTAATCGATATTCAAGAAATCCTATTAAAGAGAACGATATTTTTCTTTTAATGGATTTTTTCAAATATTCAAGCCAGTAGTTGAAAATAAATAAATATACTGTTTAAAAAAAAAATAAATGGAGTATCTACTCAAAATACATCCTGGGTAAATATAAATTACATCCGAGAATAAAAAAGCCTCTGATCAGGAGGTTTTGAGGAGTGTGGAACCAACTCTTAATTGTTATTGTTGTTAGGGTCCCAGCTATGGCAAATAGCTAACCCCCAAACTGGGGTCAAAACACTATGAAATAAAAAAATAGGTTTTTTATAGTAAAATGTCAACAATAAATTTTTGGAAAAAAATTATTACTTTTAATACATTTTGAAAAGAAAGATTTACAAGCAATAAATTTTTTTTAAAATAATTACCAGCAATGAATTTTTTGAAAGAAGGATATTACCAGCAGTGGACTTTTTGAAAAGGATATTACTAGCAATATATTTGACTCTTGATAAAAATCCTATGTTAAAAAAATCCTATGTTATATAAGAATAAAGTGTTGAACAGAATTCCATTTTGAATAAGTAGATCATGTGATAGAAAAGGAAATGTATATATGGGAATTAGTGTGACGTCTAAATGATCACCATTTCTATTCTATCCTCTCGGTTTACTATATGAATCACTATTTCTACTGTTATCCTCTATTACTATTTGGATAGCTATTCTATGCTATTCACTATACTATTTCTCTATACTGATCACTATAGGGAATTACTATAAAGATCACTATTTAGTGGTTACTACTTGTAGTGTGTATTATCAATGAAGTACTATTAGAGCAAGTGCTATTCAAAGACATCTGAGACCAAATTGTTCAACGGCATTACTATAATTTTATATTCTGCTATTACAATGTCTCTACTACAATGAGGATTATGAAAGTGACAACGAGTATTCATTGACATTACAGAAGTGGCAACAAGTGTTCATTGACATCACAAAATCTACAAACTGATTTCATAAAGAATACATATTCTGCTCATACAAACCTATCCTAAAAATCTTATCAGCATTAAATAACCCATTGAGATTAATATGCTGTAAAATAAAATAAACCAAACCAAATCTACTCAAATACAAGTATCCACTAAAAAATAACACTTAAAGTGATAAAATCTGTTTGATTAATAAATAAAATCGTTTATTTTTGGATATGAAACTGAGAAGATATGAAAAAAAATTTGAGAGGTCTATGATGAAAGAATTTTGCTAAAAGCTACCATTCAATTTGCCTGATCGGCTAAGTTCTCAATAGCTCAGTTGGTTTGGAACACGTTCAATCTCATGAATTTATATATTAACAGTACATTTTTTTTCTATTAGGAGGCATGGTGGAGTAATGAATAGAAGCTCAGATTGTGGAATCAGAGAGCTGAGTTCGAATTCAAGTCAAACCCATTACATTGTTTTTACATGTTAATACCCTTGGGAAAGGTATGAATCCTATTCTTCTCCCCTCCAGCTATGGGTAAATAGCAGGACATACTGGGTTCTATAGCCTTGAATGGCAACTGATCTACCTACAGAAAGAAAAATGCAACTATGCATGGAAAAAAGTCAGCCTCATTTGTCATGTATTGAAAGATACATGATCACCTAAGTGAGAATGTATCATGCATGGCACGTAACTGACTGACATTTTTTCCAAATAAAATTCCTCACCTCCAAAGTAAATATAAGTCAGTGTTTGGTCATCAAAAATAGGATTCTGCTTTCATGTTTTAAATAACAGCAAGTTATGACCAAAAATTTTATAATAAAGTTCATATAAAAGTGGATGAACCGACTTCTTAAACATCAAATATTTAATCATTTGACAAGATTTTGGGAGGTAAGTCATACTGAAAACTTTTCAGCACCCACTTGAATATGTTTATAAATACTGTTTTGCATTTAGACATCAACTTTCACTTTGGAAGGTGAGATTTTTTAAAAATTGTTTGGCTACAAGAGTTCAACACTCTCAAACTGTTATTTCATGTAAGATTATAAAGAATACAGTAGTAAATATATAACAAAGAAAAAAAGATTCCATTGTTATTTACATTATTTATATTTGAACTATTGTCCTTATCTTTGTTGTTTTATTACAACATTAAGTCCATTGTGCCCTCTGGCCTTCCTCAGGGTATATCGATCTGTAGTCTCAGGAATTTTAATGAAAACCCTTTCTTTTTAATCTATGGGGTAGACTATTCTCGTTCCACTGCTCATGTCTAAGGATATTGTCTAGTTCTTATGTTATTTGGTACTGTTCAGTTATTGCTCACTGGGTTCACACTGCCCAACCCAGTGATTGAACTCAGAACCACTATGTCACCAAATTAAAAAACCAATGCTTTTAACTATAGGGCCATGGTCCCATAGATTAAATAAAGGGTTCAGTTTGAATTCACTGTAGATTACTGTTGCATCCTAGAGAGGATTACTGAATGAGGAATAACCAAAACGGAAGGTTGGAAATGAAATGGCAATCTTTATAACATCAACAAAATACAATACTCGCCAGCGGCGTGAAGTAGGTAAACCACTGCTAGTGGTGGACTACTTAGACAGCATATTACCCCCACTTACAATAGTGTCCAAACGTATTTATGAGGATTGGGGATACCCATTAGTGTTCATAGGTACAGTATATAACAAAATTCAAAATTCTTGTTTCAATATAAATTCATACATTGGCAAGTTAAATCAAGAATTTATGTTTAATTAATTTGCCTGAAATAAATATTAAAATAGAATTAAAGGAAGAATTATTTCGTTAAATATGAAATTTGAAATGTGAAATAATTTTAATTTATTTCTCAAATAGTGATTTAAATATTTTTAAAGTTGTGAAAGAAAAACAGTATATTTTCTCTTGCCAACCAAGAAATATAAAATTTAGACAACAAAACAATTCTCCGATATGTATTCAACGCTAAAATTGAAACTCAATCTCAAAGCAGCAAAAAAAATAATTTAATTTCCAATGTCTAATTTTGATAATTTCCTTTTAATTCAAAAGATCAAGAAAGTTTAAAACACCATTTTCTAAATATGAAAATTTTTTTTTTGTTCATTTGATTTGATACTTTGAAAGTTCAAGTTTTACATCAAGTTATTGGTTATTCATGTTTATTTATTTTATACTTGTTTTTCAAAAAACTAAAACCTTTTCAAAAAATTCATATATAAAATTTTTAAATAAATCATCAAACCAGATTGGGGAATCAAAAAAGTAAAAATTAAATTTAACTTGGACCCATTAATAGGTTTCCTTCTTATTTGCATCATGAAACAATTGTATGCAATTTAATATTTAAAATTAAAAAACACATTTTTTTAAATAAAACAGATATAAATTAATCCGCAAAACAGGCAAGAAAAACTGTTATATAATATTGTTTTTATTTTATAAGCAAAATATATAAAATAATAAATTAACAAGGCATTAAATGATGATAATACATGAAAAAAATTCATCTAAAAATCACGATTTGTATCTGAGATAGGAAAAACACACACATAAAAGTTTACAAAAAAAGCAGATTAAGTTTATATTTATTTATTAAAGTGTAATTAGTATATTATGTTTTCAACGTTTAACGTGTTTTTAATGAGTTATCAGAAAATTTAATTTTCTGTTTAAAAATGGCAGGATGTTCATTTCGTGAAGCAGGTAGATATTTTTTTACGTACGGCCTCATGAAATTAAGAGTACAATAAATTTGCACAAAATAATCAGATTGCGTTTTCAGACCAAAAGCAGACAGGTCACCAACGTTAAAATATTGTTTATCGTTGCGTTCTGAGACAGGAAATTGGCACCACAAACTATGGATCGAAGACCGGGAAATTACAAAAAAAAACCACGAAAAAAACATTCTAAAAGTCTGTCGGAGACGATCTAGGTATGAGCACATGCCAAGATATAGTCCTATATGTCGTACATATTCATAGTACAGTTTACAAAAGGAAAAATTCAAGAGAAACCCTTTATCCGTTTCACTTGCAACGTTTTAAAAGGGTCTTTCTTATTCTGTCTACTCACCAGGTTTATGTCTTTAAAAAAATTTAATTTTATTGTAGAAAATATTTTTTCCTTGTTAGTGACTTCAGTCTTTTTTTTAGGGATGAGGCAACATTTGGAAGAAATCGAATAACAAATTTAAACAACCAATAGTTGTGGGCGGAAAAATGGATAAATGGTAGAATACAGGCTAGACACCGGCATCAGTTTACCATTAATTGTCGGAATGGAATTAAGAAGGTGATTTTAGGTTTATATATTCTCCCAGCATGTCTTACAGGAGCTGTCTACTGGGACTTTATTTCGAGCATTGTTCCAGACCTTAGAGGATGTACCCCTGCTAATAGGATGACGTAGGAGGTTCATACATGATGGGGTCCTCAGGACTTTTAGTCAAATTGTTCGTGATGTTTTTTTGACACATCTACTATGAAAATGTATATAAGGAGGACCTGTAAAATGGCTTGCATGTTCCCCTAAAACAATTGGTTTATGCAGAAGACATTAATAATGCAGAGACGCTTCATTGAAAGTTTCATGTTCGTCCACGAATAATAAAAAACCGTCTGGAAGTATTGTAAAGGGTCCGCCAGTCAATAATCAGATAAGATATGCGTGTATTTAAAAACGGAGGACATTTTGAACATTGGTTAAATGTTAATGTGTATGAAATAAAATATATTTTTTGGACATATGTAACATATATGGAATTTTAACTTCTTTTGGTGCCAGAAAGACACCATAAAGTATTTTGGTATTCAATCAAGGATTGTATATTTTGCAGCGTCTACCCTAAACTTTAAGCTTAATAGTAAAAAAACGAAGGATTTCATGGATATATGTTAATATGGACTTTTGTCCTTATTTTGGTTATTTTTTTCCGCAATTTAATGTTTGTAAAGTATATAAAATTTACAAATAAAGACAGAAAGATAACTTCACTTGCTCACGTCTGGTATCACTTCTGGTATCGTTCAACGAATTTCTTTTCACTTGCTCTCGTCTGGTATCAAATGGTATCGTTAAACGAACTTCTTTTCTTTTTCTCGCGTTTGATAGAACACTTTTTTTGTATTTTTGAAACGATTTCTTTTTTTTTTGCAAACGTCTGGTATCATTTCAGGTATCGTTCAACGAACTTCTTTTTCTCTTGCTCACGTCTGGTATCATTTCTGGTATCGTTCAACGAATTTCTTTCTCTCTTATATACGTCTGGTAACATTTCTGGTATATATCAATGAAATATAGTTTCACTTTATACGTCTGGTATCATTTCTGGTATCGTTCAATGAAATCCTTTTCTCTTGCTCACGTCTGGTATCACTTCTGGTAATGTTCAACGATTTCTTTTTCTTGCTCACGTCTGGTATCACTTCTGGTTTCGTTCAACGAACATCTTTTCTCTTGCACACGTCTGGTATCACTTCTGTTTTCGTTCAACGAACTTCTTTTCTCTTGCTCACGTCTGGTATTTTCTGGTGTCGTTTCAACGAACATCTTTTTCTCTTGCACACGTCTGGTATTATTTCGGGTGTCGAAAACGAATTCCTTTTCACAAAATTCTCATTAAACTAAATAATAAAATTTTGGTATCGTTCATTAAAGTTCAATGATTCTTTCGAAAATAAGCTTTTCTGGTGCTCATGTTCACGCAGCCAGCTTTCTACGGGTATCCAATGTCTACAAATTTTACGTTACTGAATTTCATCATGCACTATACCTTATGCAGACCTGTAACGGATGACCATGATTGTCGCCTTTTGTGCTATATTGATTTGTTGGTCTTCTCTGTTCAAAGCATCCATCTTCTGAATGTATATTTCTCGCGATATTGATGGTCGACCAGATAAACTTCTGTTCCTTAACTTTTTCCACTTTAAATTTTTCTACCCACTCGTAGACCTTTCGTTGATTCATGGTGCCTGCTGCATAATGTTTTGTCACCATCCGGCGATGGATTTTCAAAAGAAAAAGCATTACATTGCGTTGTTCCTCGATCTTGCAATTGTTAAGCGGTGCGTCCATACGTCTGTTCTCTTTGCTCCCTGTCATTCGATTGATCGGAAGAATGTTGAACCCGATTATTACCCGTCATCCTGTGCATATATGTCATGTAACGGATATCGGATCGGAATGGGAAATCGGAGAGCCCAGTTCAAATTTCAGCTAGTCTTCTTTGTTTTCTATTTTAATGTAGATTAATAATGTTCATCCTGTCTTTACTGAACATGATAATGAGAAATAATTATTGTCGATACAAAAATATTTTAGGAGCCTTATGTACCGAGTCATCATATAGATATTTTAAGGGCTTTTTATAAATGCAAAAGCAGACTGGACGACAGTAAAAGCCAGTTACAAAAAAGAATATTTTTTATTTTACTATTTTGATTTAATTCTATCTCAACCAATCATAATATCTCCACTCAATCAAGATAAGAAAATATTAGATTCTGCCAATTTCAAATTTCTCTAGTTTCAATTTACAAAGCAGAAATTAAGTAATGATTATTTAATCTAATGGGAAATGCATGGGTCATTTTTTTCTTTTTAAAAAATAGAAATTTTTTTGTTGCATCAAGCACAACAAGGGGAAAAAATAAATAACATGGCTCCCTGGTGTTCCAAAAAATAAATTCTTATTTTATCATCAATTAGAACATCAATAAAAAATATGTTCATAATAGAAACATAAGATATTGAAAATTCTCTACAGATGGCATAGTGAATATAATTCCTACAAATTGAAACAAAAACGCATTTCACATAAATAAAAAAAGAGCCCTTCTACGAACATATTTTACAGTTTGTAGACTTCACAGTATAACATGGCCAGCCGTTTGTATCCGAGAATGCCTGTTTCAAAATCGAAAATTTAATCTCTGTTTTACCCTAATATGAAACTACAGTTGAAAAGTTTTGCGACCATCGCTGGTGATTTTTAAAGTGGATCCTGAAAGTAGTTGTTTATACTTTAAATAAGAGGAAATTATAACACATGTTTAAAAAAAATTTAAGTCATTTTTTTTATTAGGAATTTTATTTTGACAAAAAGTAATTAAATTTTGCTTTTGCAAAATATCGTCCTTTTGCCTTCATTACAGCAGCATAAAGTTTTTGGTATTCGTCGTAAAAGTTTCTAAAAGTTTAAGTTTGATAATTTATTCCATTCTTTTTCAATGACTTTTTTTTTCACTCTTCTGTCAAGTTCAGCCCATGCTAATTTTGGGGGTTGCTTCAAACTTTTTGAATTGTAGTGTATATTCTGTTTAGTACGGGCGAGGTCATGTAACCTACCAACAATCAAGTTTCGACTTGTTTTAGGGACGCTTCATCAAGTCATGTAATGGCGAACTGGTAAAAGATGGGATAAAAGTTATATGAAAATGTATGTTATATAACGTACCTATGAACAGTAATGGGTATCTCCCAATCCTCATAAATACGTTGGACACTATTGTTATGCATATGGGTATTGTATTTTTATTTATGTCATAAAGATTGCCATTTCATTTAAAACCTCCATTTTGATTATTCCTAGGTTACAACTGTATATATTATTAAATCTGTTATATATTTACGAATCCTAATTACTAGAGGAGCTTATTCAAAATAAGAGGCTAGCTACAATTCGTGTGGCAAAGGGACAGCAGAATTGAAAATAATTAATCGCCCACAAGGCCGCACGAACGCTTTTGAACATAGTGTAACCCGGATATAAGAGAATTGTCGGGACCGGAGAAGAAGTCTCTTATATCCGGGTTTCTCTTATATCCGGTTTCTCTTATATCCGGGTTTGGTCTATTTTTATACATTAACACAGGCACTAATTTGGGACCAGAGGAAATCTCTCTTATATCCGGGTTTTCTTTATATCCGGGTCACTTATATCCGGGTTACACTGTATATCAAGACTGAAAAGTGAAATTAAGTCAGTCCAAGACCACATATGACAATTACTCCACTTCTGGTCTAATATAATTTTGTGTTATATAACGTACCTATGAACACAAATGGATATATCCCAATCCTCATGAATACGGTGTTTTCTCGTTCCCCAACGAGGACGAGATGTGACACAAGGTCGTTTTAAAGTGGGGACCCGAGCGCGTACACCCGAGCAAGGAACAAAAATTCCGTCGGTTGCGCTGACCTCCGTGGGAGCACCGATCCCTCCTTCCTGTGCAATGGGATGGCGCGGCCCGGGCAGCTGTTCCTCAGGGCTGGGCACCTCTTCAGTATAATTTTCCTCAGTTGCCTCTCTGTCCTTTGACAGAGAAGTTCTTGAGCGCACTCTGTTCAAGGACAGAGACGCAACTGAGAGATGATAAGCCTGCGTTAAAATCCTCCAAGGAGGGGTTTATGCGCTAAGTGGGTAATATACTGTCTAAGTAGTTCACCACTAGCCGTGGTTTCATACTTCCCGCCGCTGTCGAGTATTTTGTTAATGCTATAAAGATTACCATTTCATTTCCAACCTTTTTCTCGGTTACAACAGTATATATTCCTGGAGGTATAGGCTGTTCCAATGAATTGGACCGATTTTAAATGTAAATTAAGTTTAAGCGTCTAATAACTTTTTTTCTTTTTCTTTTATATTTAACAACTTAAGTCTTTGGCAATTTAAACCATGGAAAGATTAACAATCATACAACGTATTAAAGTTATCGAACACTATTACGAAAATGGACGTTCAAACAAATCCTACTATTTTACCCAGGCTGGGTGAAGGATGGTTTCTAATTTTGATTACACCACCCTCCCATCCACTGAAAATACGGAAGGAAGGTGTTAAGCGGTATATTGTATTGGCTGTATAGTAAGTAACAAATATTAGCAATAAAATGTACTGACAACTATTACCGCTGGAAATTTCAATTACAATAATTCCAATAGACATGCAAAAAGTATTTCCTTCAAACAACTTATTCCCCATAACTGTTACCTTGTGAAACTGACTCCCGAGAGGATGCTTACCGGCCACTATAATCGTTAGGTCTTCAAGTCTAGGGTCAACTGTTATTTATCCAATATATCCTCATAATCAACAATTCGTACATAAAAAACATTCAGTAATCCTCTAACTTGTATGGCTCATGGGCATTGTATTTGATGAACAATAGCGTAAAAATTGCTGCAATGGCTACAATGACCACCATGAACTTTCCATTATTTGTTGAGACCTATCTCTTATCATGACCTGTAAATGACAAATCTCCTTTTTAAAGGCTTTATGATTACTCCAACCTTTTTCATTATTTCTAAAAAGTAATGATTTTTTTTTGTATCATCTGTTGTTTAGTGGTGTTTTTATTTGACTCTTTTTTTATCCAACAAGATGTTGCCATCTTACAACCGATGCTGTCTGAGTTCTAGGAATATTCATCCAGCCAGAAAACCCACTTGTTTTAAGCGACGTTTGGAATTTAGAGAAAAAATAACTTTTCAAAACAAAACACTATAAACAGTTTTTGTATAAACCTAATACATTCTCACCTCGGTCTGACAATATTTTAAAGAATCTTTCTTCAAATATTTGTTTTTATGGACATCTATTTTGTTCCTTATAAAGCATATTGGATCATCTGGCTCCGAAAAAAATAAAGCAGCAACAATTTTTTATCTAATCTATATGAATAAATGCGAAATTGGAACTCAATTCTCCCATGAATTTTGATGTTAAAAGGGCCCAACTCTAAACCGTCGATAATTTTATTTCTGTCATCACTATTTCATGTGAAAAATGATCCAAGGAATGAGTGAATGAGATCCCTTAAAAATCCAACGACCAATAAATGTCGTGCCAGAGATTGCTGCAGAATTATCAAGAATGAAATTGTTGCGAAGTACTAATCCGAGAGATTGGAATTACCACAGTAAA
>CAHIKZ030004773.1:0-21254 GCA_903632075.3 Acanthosepion pharaonis
GCTAAGCAAAGCATTAAGAAACAGGAACATTTCATTAGAAACGAAAAAAAGGGTACTGAACTGTTACGTAATATTGTCCTCCTATATGTCAGTGAATGCTGGACAATCTCTTCATAGATGAAGTATGGACTTGAAGCAATAGGAATTTGGTTATACAGAATGATGACATGAATCGAACTTGTGATCAGTCAGGAAATTTAAAGGAAAATGGAAATAAAAAGGTCAATTATAAGTAGAATCAGAAAGAGGCGCTTAAAATTTCTACGGTATATAACGAGGAAGAAAGAAAGAAAGCAGTGTATATCGTAGCTAACGATCATGGGAAAATGACTGGCAGAAGAGAAATTAGAAGAAATAGCAAAAAGAGAAAATCAAGTGGGAGCTACAGAGGTCAGGAAATTGTGAAGAGCCATGATAGCCGACGGTTTGAAAAGAAGAAGAACCACATAATCTGTAAAACATGATATTTTCTTATGTAAATCAGAAAGAGGGTTGGTCCGGGAAGTGACCCATGAGGACATCTGCGTTGAAAGTCCGGGACTCGGAGGACTGTCCTTTAATAACTACATTCAGGGATCTTTTGATACCATAACGAAGTGTACACGTATGGCTTTGCTTTCTGGCAATTAATCCAAGTAATTTTTTTTTTTGTATATATCAATTTTACGCCAGGCTTCCATCTCCTACAAAAACGTGCGGCATCTACTGTTTGGATATAAAAACTTTAATGTATTACAATGACTATTCCGTCATCACCAAAGTAACTTCCCGCGTAGCACCCTTTTTAGCAGCAAAACCCGCTTTTTTTGATTTCATTGTATAACAATTTCTGGTTTCTTCCTGTTCGTACAAATCATCGAAACCTTCAATATCCCGCTAAAAATCTAATGAGTGTTGCTAATATCATATCACATTTTCTTTTAAATGGCCCATTAGACCCTTACATCTTAATGGTTTTTCCGGATTGGAAAAGAATATTTTATTTTTTTTTTTCCCATTCGACGGGGTTAAAAAAAACATCAGGTATTAATGAAGTTAAAATGTCATTTTAGAATCCCGATCAAATCAGTTTTTCGAAGTTAGTTTGAAACGAATCGTCCATCTTGAATGGAAAATGATTGAATAAGTTATTTATTTATTATTTTATATATGTTTGTTTTATTTATTTTTTATAGTCCCTAATATATTAGGGAGAAGAGAAACGAGGCAATTTGTAAAAGTCAGCGAGGATTTTGCGTAAAAAAAATCTAACGTTTTGTAGGTCTATTTAGGACGGATTTAGTACAAAAAAACGCGAAATAAAAACTTTGTCGACGAGGATCTAAACTATTTGTCATAGAAAATAACACGAACTTACTTGGTAATGAATTGGATAACAGAATTCCAATTATAGGGATCTACCGATAAATTCCTTCTGTTACAAGGTAGAAAGTTTAAACACCAGGGGGAAGCCCAAAATTAGTAAAAAAAACTTAAGGAAACATTTTCTACTGATTTTCTCCAGGGTTGGGAACGAGGAGAGTGTGGTGAAGGAAAGAAGGTGCTTCTTACCGAGATGGAGGCAAAATTCAGCTAAAAGAAAACGCTCAGGCGAAAATTCAAAAGAAAAGAAAAATTGCCGTTTGCCTCAATTGAACAAATAGATAAAGAATTGGACAGTTTAGAGAAAACCGGTGTACTTAAAAACGTTGAGTATAGTGAATGGGCAACACCGACGGTATACGTGAAAAAAAAAGCTCCAAAAAGTAAAGATGAAGCCGACACCGAGTAAAAATGGGGAGCGAGTTACCCGCAGCCAATGACATGCAGTATTATTAAATGGTTTAAGTCAACTGAAGTCACCACAGAAAACGTTAAGAAGCACAAGATCAACAAAAGGGAAGCTAGAGGTTGAACAAATAGAACCACAAGAAGAACCAACAGAGACTGTGACCCCATCCTTAAGAAACTCGAAGCGGAAGGTTGTTTCTGGTAACACTATGGAGGTACCAAGAAATAGATAAGCGGATTGGCAATATGATGTACTTGGTGAAAGGCGAAAAATTCACGTGCAGACAGCACATTGACCACATCAGACGACGCTCTTCAAAGGTGGTTGACGCAAGAAACGCCGATGGAGTTGATTTTCGATACATTTGATCTAACAACGCCTGCAACGATTTTACCTGAGGTACACCGATCCAGGAGAAAAAGAAAGGCAACTGATCATTTAAAAGTGGATCCAAAACGTAGGAGATACGCTACGGTGTTGCTAAAAATATTAAGTTTTTTTTTGTTTTTTCTTCATATTTTCTGTAAAAAATAAATAAAGAAAACTGTTTTGCTCGTACGGAGTAAAGTTTTAGGAGGGGGTGTTATGGTGAATCACAACTATTCTATAGTTAATAAACTCTCCCACCTAATATAAGTAGGAGTAGTAAGAGAAACGAGCGTCCGTCGATGTCGGACGACAGTAGTCGACAGTTAGTCGACAGTTAGTCGAATACAAAAGTAGTCAGCGACCACAACAAGATTACTCTGCGTAATACCTATTATATCAATTTCTTAACATTTTGTACGTCTAACATATTTAGGACCGATTTAGTACAAATACAAGCCTTCACTGCGAAATAACTCCACAACACTGTTCTATTTCTCTTTCCTAATAATGGAAGAATTCTTAGAAGGTAATATATTTTTGGTCCATTCCTCTTTGCTTACCCAATGGTTAATGAAACCTAATGTTAGTTCTCTGTGTCGCACCAGAAAGTTTTTCTCGCTTGAGTCCATCCTTCAAATCTACAAATCAACCATTTGACTTTGCATTGAATACTGCTGCTATATACGGTCTGGTACCCCTGCTATTCATCTCGAGGTCTTCCGCAAAATCTAGAGACTGATACGCAATGTGATAGGTCCTGATCTGGCATATCATCTACAGTCACTTTCTCACAGAGGTGCTGTGGCTTCCATCTGTCTTTTCTACAAATATTCTCATGGCAACTGCTTTGACGAGCTACTTTCACTGGTACTCCAACTGCATGAATTTAAGCGTGCTACTAGGTTGGCATCTTATATGTTATCAACTTTCCTACACTTTCATTCAAGTCTTCAAAATACACTGCAAAACATCCATGAAATTAGAAATTTATTCCTACTAGGGTAACTTAGATTGCCACCACCTTACCTAATCTAAGTATATACTAGTACTTCTGTCCTTTAGTAATTCTGTCTGAAATGGGATAGGAGATGTCAGCTTATCTCCGAACAGCCTTGTAACTTCCCCGTTCTCCTAGTGGGCCCTTCAGTCCTCACGTTCGAGCGAGCCTGTCTCGATGCCCGGAGCACGATTGGGCATGTTTCTGACCCATGGAGAAATCCTGCTGCCTGATTGTTGGGTTATCTCTTTCGTTTCATTTCGGATGGTATACCTCGGTTGGTTTTCCTATTAGTCATGGGTGCGAGAGGTAAACCCTTCTCAGAATTGATGTTATCCGCTTGATAATCAGGGATCCGAACCTTAAAGTAATTCCTAAGGAGGCTACCTTATCAGAAAGTTTATAATATCTGTGCTATTGTACTCCTATTCTTTGATTGAGATCTGGACCGCGTAGCAATTTTGTGTAGAGGTCTCTCGATGCCTTGATAAATTGTACAGCTATGACTAATTCGGTTGTGTGTTTTTATACATGTACTACTTGGGGCGTTGGCATCTCGCTATGTCGACTTTCCCCATATGACAAACAAATAAAATGAAGTTGGATCCAACTCACAAATAAAATATGCACTCCTTAATAATATGCTATTTTCTTAACATTTGCCATCCTTGCATAAAACATAACAAACGGTTTCTAAAGAAATTTTAGTGAACCCTTTTTTTTTAATGAGATCCGAACGATATGTGACCTCTGTGTAGTTATTGTATTTTAAAAAGATAACTTTTCACTTAATGATTTCCATTAAATAATTATTCGTATATATATATATATTTATATAAAAAATAAAAAATGAACGCTACATAAGATGTTTCGAAAACTTCAATATAAACCTCGGCAGGGTTAGTTCGTAATAACTTAAAATATGCGTTTTAAGCATTTCATTATTGAAATTAAATTACTATGGTAATTAGAGCAATTGTTTCTAATCCAATATCTCAGTTACATCACAGACCAGGTAATGTCTAAACAAAAGCGAATAGTGAATATTTAATTTTAAACCGATTGTAAGGTCAATAAACTTTTAATTTTAACCATTAATCTTGTCATGATGCACTTATTGTCATTTTTAAATATTGAGTACATTTAATAATAATAATAATAATTAATAATAATATAAGCTGGCCACCATTCGATGATACCGATGGGGCTAACCAATCCCTATTGTAGACGCTTTGCATTTATGTTTGTTCAACATCTACAGAGCCGACCTGTAGTTTAAAAATGA
Organism: Acanthosepion pharaonis; assembly: GCA_903632075.3. Taxonomy (NCBI): domain Eukaryota; kingdom Metazoa; phylum Mollusca; class Cephalopoda; order Sepiida; family Sepiidae; genus Acanthosepion; species Acanthosepion pharaonis. The sequence continues at coordinate 4,423 of CAHIKZ030004773.1, forward strand.
TCAGAAATAGACTGGGAGATAGCATGTTTATCTATTAAAGCGCCACCATGCTAACCGAAGTGTTCTGTTACCCAATTTTCAAGTTTGGGTCAACTAGTGGTTGGTTTTCAGGCATTTTAAACCAAGGATCATGGATTCTGTGTCGTTGAGCGAACATTTGAAGTCCCTTGAAATTGGTTAGCTGAATAATCAAGCTATGATTTTGACTTAATTTCCAGAATTTTTTAGGATGCGTTAACGAGTAAGAACCTGTCATTGAGAAGGTTTGTGGTTAACTATAAATAAAACCACGCAGTTTTTATGATTATTGTTTTAGATTTCAAACTGTGGCTAAATACAGAGTTTTTTGTTTAAAATTTAACCATTTGAGGATGTGCTTGTAGCATAATGGCTGTGTTTGTGGAAAGTGGAATCGAAACTTGTGAAGAAAACAAGAATCCAATTTTTTATCACCTTCACTTATAGCAGGTGGCAGTCAATAACATTTAAAAAAAGAAGAATTTCCAGTCGATTAAAACCGTTAAAAAAAAGGAAACAGAAAACCAATATTTTGTGCCAAACGAAGTCACAAGCCACCGTGACCGAGGCCTGGCCTTAAAAATAATGGCAGTTGATTTAAACCAGGATAAGAAAGAAATAGCCAAAGGAAATTTGGATAATGCGCCATATTAAGGCTGGTTCGTCCTGATCTGGGCAGGAGGCATTATATTTAAGTAAATAGACTTCATCGTTGTGTTTTTATGAAACATTATCATCTTCACTTAAGTTTCTTAGTAGGCAAGAAATCGATAACAGATAAGAAAGTCAGCATTAAAGCCGAGAATCAGTCCTGTAGACATAATTTGATATAGTAATTTTCGAAACATAGCTTAGATGTGGCACAAGGCCTAAAGTATGGGGCATGCAGTGAGGATCAAACTCACTATTCAGTTGTAACTGATCTAACGGGACAAGCTTGCTAACCATTACACCAAATCGAGAAGCCGTAGTGATTTTCTAACTGTAGCTTAGATGTAGCACAAGGCCGAGAGCATCGGTCACCCAGCAAGAATCGAACTCACTATTGTCAAAATTGATCTAGCGAAACAAACTTACTAAGCATTATACCACGTCAAGGGGCCCTGGTGATTTTCTAAGCGTAGCTTAGATGTGGCACAAGGCCGAATGTATGAGGCACTCAGCGAGGATCGAATTCATTATTGAGTCATAACAGATCTAGCGAGACAAGCTTGCTAACCATTACACCACGTCAAGGGGTCCTGGTGATTTTCTAAGCGTAGCTTAGATGTGGCACAAATCTGAATGTATGGGGCACTCAGTGAAGCTCGAATTCATAATTGAATCCTAACTAATCTTGCGAGTTAAGCTTGTTAATCATTACCACGTCGAAGTACCCAAGATGTAATTTGAATATATGGGGCAACAGTGAAGCTCGAATTCATTATTGAATCCTAATAAGATGAGATAAGCTTGTTGAGATTCAATCAAAGATGTAATTTGAAAGTAATAACCAAACAGAAAGTAACTTTTTAATTTTAATTTTAAATTGAAACAAGACGCTCGTGTGTAGGCAAATTGAAAAATTCTGGAGAATGTCATGGTTACTTTCTAATTAAATATATGTTTATGAAGATGGCAGTCAAAGAACATCCGATTAACTGGTTTCTGATTTTCCAGCAGTATTCCTTAAAAAATTCCAAGCGTTCATCTGTCTCGCTTACACAACCTGCTGCATTATTCGTCGACCTCTTTATCTATTCAGTTGTGGTGCCATGTCTTTCAACAATAAGCCTGGTTTCCATAATTCACATCTCTTCGAATGAGCTTCTTTATTTATCTACGTTTCCCGTCGTTCCAGTCCGACCATTTATTTTCCTTTAATCTTCATCAACATCATCCTTCATTCCATATCCACATTTTTCTCTGTTCTTTCCTTCCCATATTTTTTTTAATTTCTATTTTTGTATTTCTCTTTTTATTCTGTTTATTCTTTTTTCTAATTCAGTAGTGCTTTTTTTTCCTTACAAGACATCTTCGTTGTGATCCCAATATATCCGTAGCCCATCTCTCTAGAAACTCGTTACAATCTTATCGAGACAAATCACCTATTCGATGAACGTCTCAAAGGACTACCATTGGCCGATATAGTAGAGGGGCGAAATCGAACAGATTCACCAGTCAGAAAAGATGGATGAAGCGAAATGCAAGCCATACGATGAAAAGGAAATTAATAGTTCCATAGCTGGATAATCACATTTGAATCATCATACTATTTGATAGATCTATCTATCTATCTATCTATCTATCTATCTATTTATCTATCTATCTATCTATCTATCTATCTCCCGCTCTTCTTTTTATTCTCCTCCGTGCTTCTTTTTATCCTTTCCTCACCCCCAGTCTTTTCTCTTAGTTAGTTGCAAGTGGCACTGCTGCCCTGCTTGTGGTGAAATGCTTATATATATATATATATATATATATATATATATATATATATATATATATATATTTCGAGCGTTTGCCAAGAGACATTTTAACTTTGTTATTCTACACCGGAGACAGGTGTATTATTTATTACTATCAGCACACACTGTGCACTGTTCTCTTTCCATGTCACACATACACACACATATGAACGCTCTCGTCGGTTTCGAAGTACGAGGATCTGACAATTGATTTAGTTATGAAATTTTGTGCGATAATCTTAAGTGGCACTTAAGACCTGCTAATGATTTACAAAGGAGGCCTCATATGGAGCAAGGGTGATGATTGTGGGATGAGATCACTGTTAGATTGGATGAACTTTTAGATCTTGCTCTCGCTTTGGGGTGTTATGTGGTATATTGACTGCTGACAAGTTGCTCTTCAGCTTGTCTTTGTGTCTTAGCCATGGGCGTCCTACATACCTGTAGCCCTGATCTAACTGGCTGTACATTAGGATCTTGGGTATCCTTTCATCATACATTCTCAAGATATGACTAGTCCACCGTAACTGAGACTGTATGAGAAAAGTCTCGATTCCACCAATATTACTACTGCTAAACAAGTCTATATTAGATGTCCTATCTTGAAGGCTTACACCACAGATGGCACGCAGAAAGATTTTATAGAAAACATCCAGGTTGCGTATATGATACCAGTATGGAGTCCACGACTCTGAGCCGTACAAAAGGATGGCAAAGACAACAGCTCTGTAAACCCGAATTTTCGTATCCAGTCGAATATATATATATATATATATATATATATATATATATATATATATATATATATATAAGGTACTCGACGATTTTTTTCGCCCTGTTGGAAGATTTCTGGTGGTTTCCTTTTTTTTCCAATTTTTTCTCGGATGCCAATTTGTTTCAAAATTGTGCTATCCAAGTTTTTTCAACCAACATTTAAATAGATTTACATAATAGATAGATAGATAGATAGATATTCTTACATGCTTAGAATATTGCTGCCACATATGTTACGGTGTCCAAAAAGAAGAATCAAAGAAGAATCAGCAATATTATTGGTCCTGATCTGGCGACTTGGCTTCAGTCAATTTTCCACCACCTTAAGGTTGCCTCTCTGTGTCTTTTCTATAAATACTTTCATGGTAATTCTTCGAGTAATCTCTTCTGTATTGTTCCTAGATTAGATCCTTTTTTAATTTTAGTGCAATACTAGACTGGCGGTGAGTTCTCATCAATTTACAGTCGAGATTTGCTAGATATAGCAGTAAGTTCTAAGCTAACAGTTTCTTTTCTCGCAATTCTCGCTTGTGGAGTCCATATGAACATATTTCCGCAAATGCTTTTTTTTTTTAATTAAGTTTAAATTTTACGATAGACGCTGTTAAATGTACAATCCAAGATGCAATCCAAAGCGTCTCTTCATTAATCTCTGCTGCATAAACTAGTTGTTTTAAGTGGTCCCATATATAAAAATCCAAAGGATTGAAGCCGGTGAACGTGTAAGCCATGGAACCGGTCCTTCCTCACCTATCCATCATTCATGGACGTTATATGGACTTTTGTCCTTGTTTTGGCGTGAGGAACCCGCTCCCAATGTTTGTAAAAGTATTTTGATATATATATATATATATATATATATATATATATATATGTGTGTGTGTGTGTGTGTGTGTGTGTGTGTGTGTATAAAACAAACATAACATAAAAATAAGCAGATATAGAAACAAAGAAATGGATAAAATTTCATTATTTTTTATCAAATTTTCTACATTCATGAGAATGAATAAAACTACGTAAACAATCAAATTCATTTTGCTAATATTTAAAAGCATAGGTAAGTTTCGCATTATTAAAGAAAAATACATTGGTAACGAATTCTAATGAACATAGTACGCAGAAGAACTGAACCGGAAATAAGGTAACAGTGAGAGTTCATTAAAAACACTGCAACAATAATCAAAATCTAGTTAAATGAATAAAAAAAACTATTTCGGCATTGACAAGATTGCAGACATAAATGAAATATACAACAATGGGGATATACCAGAAGATCTATTGACACGTGGCCGAGTGGTTAGAACGTTCACATTCTGACAATGAGACACGAGTTCGATTCTCATCATGTTCGATTTGTCAGGAAGGAGACTTCCTGATGTTACCGGGCTGGAGGGGTCGATCGAAGCGTGCGGTACCTTTGAAAAGTGCATGAAAACCATACTACGAGTTGTCCCAAGCATTGTGAGTGAAATTGGGTACACGGAAGCCTTAGTGGCCGCCGATAGCTGTGCTAGCATGAAGTTACAAGTCATCGAGACCGAGGGATTGAGCGTGAAGACCTTGTTCAAATTGTAGATCACGCTAGATAACACGTTCTTTCACAGAAACTGTAACTATGGTCTGCTAAGCATAGTTGCAGTATAAACAACAGGTTGGCTAAATATAAATGTGCCTGAACAAGCTTCTGCAATAGGGATTGGCTAGCCACCATAGTAGATGGGTATCCTCAAATACGAATGGTCAGCTATACCAGAAGATCTAAACAGATCTATTTTTATAGCACTGCAAAATAAACTAGCAAATGCAAATTAATATGCACGGCATCGACACAATCAGCCTAATGAGCCACATAACAAAACTTATCTAAACTCTGATGAATAGAGTGTGCAGCCCAGGATTACGACAAGAACAGGGCGATTTCGTAAAATACACTGGAACAAGGAATGTTTCATCTACCGCGAGAAATGTTGGATCTCTGTACCAGAAAGTTTTTCTCGTCTGAATCCATCCTCCAAATCTATAAATCAACCATCCGTCCTTGCATGAAATATTGCTGTCATATATGGTCTGGTGCTTCCGCTATACGTCTGAAGGTCCTCGACAAAATCCAGAGACAAATATGCAAGATGATAGGTCTTGATCTGGCATCTAGTCTACAATCGCTATCCCACAGACGTGCCGTGGCCTTCTTCTGTCTCTTCTGCAAATATTTTCATGGCATCTGTTTCGACGAGCTACTTTCCTTGGTCCCCATACTGCATGAATTTAAGCAAGCTACCAGGCTGACACCCCTTCACTGTCAAAATGGTTAAATGAAACCGTCTCTTCTACTCAAACAACTTCTTCTCCGCACTTCCCGTCTGTGGAACTCCCTTCCCTTACTTGCTTTCCCGATGACTATAATCTTCAAATAATCAATTGTTATGTCAATTGTTCCCCGTCGTTCTCTGTATCCTTTCCTCAAACATGCCTATTTACTCTTGTTCTCAATCCTCTGTAAGTCCTTGCGTGCTAGTAGCACTCCCGCTTTGCTTGGGGTGAATTGCTTAAAAAAAAAAAGGAAAAACTGTTTGAAATGCTACATAGGCTCCATTTATTTGGGAAGGGTATTAGCATGATCCGGAACATATAAAATTTCATTCGGAACAAAGAAAATATTACTGGATTGTTATATAATATCAATCCTCTTATATGGAAGTGGATGCTGGAAAATCTCCTCACAGATGAAGAGACTTCAAGTAAGAAAAAATGGTCTACAACAAAATGCTGAGAATAACATAAACGGAACATGTGAGCAACGACGAAGTTTTAGGGAAAATTTGAAACAGAAAAGGACACACACTTAGACTCAGAAAAAGACAGTTGAAGTTTCTGGGAAAGATAATGAGGAAAGAGTGTTTAGAAAATTTAACACTCACAGGCACTCAGTTATGCGCCATACGTGATACACGTTTAGGCGATCATATATCTTTCAATACAGGACTGACGAGGTAGATTTTTTTCCGCAGTAAGTAACAATTTCTTTTTGCGGTAGACCAGTTGCCATTTAAGGTTAAAGAACCCGGTCTGTCCTGCTACTTACCTTTAGCTGGGGGTGGGGAGAAGAAATGTATTCGTACCTTTCCCAAGGTTATGAGCACGTAAATGAATGTAATGGAATCGACAGGAATTCGAACTCGGCTCTCCAATTCCTCAATCCGAGCCATTATTCCAACGTTAAGGCAAACAGAGCAGAGGAAAGCAGCGCGTAACTTATTTAACTTATCCTTATGAGAATGGTTGGCAGAACAGGTGTTAGGAGAGATAGCAGAAAAAATTACTAAGAGATAAAACGGAGAGAAAGTTGTGGAAAGCCATGATCACTCGCGTCCTGAAGAGACACACAAAAAACGGATTTGTAGGCCTGCAAATATATTGATTGGCTTATCCGTCTGTCTGTATCATTCTCTGTATGTCCATCAATCTGGCAGACATATTTTTTTTCTTTAACCTTATCTATACCTATTTTCATATGAATGTTGCCCCCCCATATATATATATATATATATATATATATATATATATATATATATATATATAATGGTATTCCAAAATGAATGCACACCATATTCTATCTGTATGGATGGATGGATTCATTCCAAAATGAATGCACAAACCATATTCTATTCTCAAGATGATGCTTATTGGACCAAGTTTTCTGATGCCTGTTTTTTTTTGCCTGACAATTAAGTGAGAAGCATTTGAGTTATATAACATATTTGATTAATATATATATATATATATATATATATAAATTTAATTAAAAAACAGACAACCTAAAGGGTTCATTTATTATCAAGATCATAATTTGCTTATATTCAAAAGTTCATTTTATGTAGAACGATAAATAAGTATTTTTGAAAATTGCATGAGGTCCTGTTTTTTTTTTTTTTAAAGAGATCAATTGAAAGATCCAACTCAATCCATAAGATAGATCAATTTGGTTTGGTTATATAACTATTCTCATAAAGGCAGTAAAAAAGACTTACAAGTGAAATCGTACGCGAAACGTGTAAGGCACCTTTGTTGCTCCAAGACAGAAAGTTAGAATGTTAGAAGGCGAAGATCATCTTGAATAAGTCAGAAAATGATCCAGGAATAATATATATATTTCAACTTTCTTTCAGTCCTTCATGAGCTTCCGATACTTACCAATGATTAATTAATGATGAACGTTTATGATTGATTTTATCATGATTCTTCTGTTAAGCTTTGCGAGTAATTATACATTCTTCAATAGTGTTATAAAAACCTTGGAGAATTCCAGTAAGATATCTTCAATCATTTCTAAGATAAAACGCTGTCACTTTTGTGATGCCAACGAATACTCGTTGTCACTTTTGTAATGCTTGTTGTAGTAGAGACTTTGTAATCTCAGATACAACTATAGTAATGCCGTTGAACAATACTGGTGTCAGACGACTTAGAATAGCAATCGCACTAATAGTACTTGCTCAATAATACTCGCTCGAATAGTAAACACCGTATAGTGATATGAATAGAGAAATAGCATAGTGAATAGAGTAGAGAATAGCGTCCGTATATTAATAGAGGATAGAGTAGAAATGCAGATCCGAATAGTAACTTAGCATAGACTAAAATACTATCATTTAAGATGTCACACGACTTCATACATATGCGTTTTCTCTATGATCATGTGGTCTACTTAATTCAATGTTGGGATCGACTGTGTTTGCTCACTGGCGATCTATGTTCAAGCTCAAGTGTCGGCAGTGACACTTTATTCCTATATAACAAGGAGAAAATTTGCTTTTTGTTGCTCAATGGTTGGTTTCTTTGTTTAAGGACATATAAACTTTTTATGGATCATTTCATGCCGAAATTTAAATTTCTTGGGACCTTTGTAATATTTTTTTTACTATTAAAATCTGTTGTTCGTAATTTTTCTATATTTTTGTATTTTCATAGTTTTTTTTATCCCAGTTTGGTGGGGAGGTTTATTATTTACCCATAGCTTGGATACCAAACCGGGTCAGGGTAGACCTGGGAACAATGGCAATTAAAAGGTAATTCCACACTCCTCAAAACCCCCGATCAGAGGCCTTAATACCGGATGTAGTTTATCGTTATACCCAGGACAGTTGTTGCTCAATGAATGAAAATATTAACACAATCCTGGTCATAAGCATAATGCAAAATCCTGGCATGTTGGAACAATTCCACATTACCATAATTGATTTAGTCTAAAAAAAAGTATGCTTTAACTTCAGTAGCAAAACTTTTGTTACCCGTTCTTATGCTTCTGTTCCTCCCTTTTTACAACTATGGTAGTGCAGCGTTGACATAAATAACATTTTAATTCTTTAACTCGGCGGACATTGAGATGAAATATATTCTCGAGTGACATCTATAAAAATAATGACGATTTCATTGCCTCTCTTGTGGTGATTTGATGAAATATAAAAACAATGATGTAACGACAAATATTCTGCCATATGGTGCGGTCACTATATCGATATTTTAGATCTTTTTTGCACAAACCTTTCCCTAAGCCACTCGCTTCAAATATCAGTCTAGACGAAGATTACAAAACCATTTTCATCCTTAAATAAGTCAGTTGTGCTTAGTTTAATTTGTAACGTATATAAATGTAGCTAGAAAAAAAGCAAATATTTATACTATTTACATTGTTCGAACTATAGTCCTTATCTTTACTGTCTTATTCACGACGTTTCGACCATTGTACGCTCCGGCCTTCTTCAGGTATTATAGTTGGAATTTTGATTCGAAACCATTATTTCATCCATCAGGGTAGATAGTGTTCGGTTCAAAATTTCAACGTATAATTGAAGAAGGCCGGAGCGTACAACAGCCGAAACGTCGTGAATATGACAATGTTGGATAAGGACAACAGTCTGAACAATGTAAATAATGTAAATAGTTAAAATATCTCATCTTAAATTTTCTACTTTAATTGTTCGCTTATATGTTTCATTATTGTGCATAATTAGGTCACAATAAAATTTGTATGTCATATGAATACTACCTTATGAAAATTGAGATGTAGTCGAATGGAGGACCATATCATAGTTTTGGGGGAGGCGTATCATTAATTGGAGTTGGGGATAACGAGACATATGCATCTTCCCCGTTGACAATCAGCGAGTTTAATAAAGTTTTATACAATTTTCTAGAAAGGATTTTTTGAGAATTTGAATTTCATTGCATTTTTCTTCAAGAATCTCTGTGTAAAAAAATTAGTTTGAAATTATTTGAAAATGTAATGTCTTTGGTAAGAAAAATTGCGAAATTTTATATTCTCTAAACTTAAAAAATGTCAATTCACCAAACTAATGAATGAAGTTAATAGTCAATTTTCTGGGTTACTCACGTACAACAGTATCAGATGGTTCAGCCGTGGCCAAGTTTTAAATCGATTTTTGGCGCTGCTAGAAATAAACCTTTTCATTAAGCGAAAAAGGAAATGACTATCCAGAACTGATTGATATTAAACAGTTGAATGATTTCATTTTGCAGATTTCACACTTCATTAAAATAACTTGAATAAGAAAGTCCAAAATAATGAAAACGTTCTGCCGTTGATGTTTAGGTATATTAAAGCTTTCAAAAGAAAACTAGAAATATTTTCAAGAGACTGGAATAAAACAAATATTTTCCATTATTAAAAAGATAGTATTTTAACTTCAGATCATTCATCTGACATGCAGAATTTTTGAAAATGTATTTAAAAAACAACCTCTGTCTATATCAATAGATGTAAATTATTTTTTATTTACACTATTTACATTGTTCGGGCTTTTGTCCTCATCTTCACTATATTCACGACGTTTCGGCCGTTGTACGCTCCGGCCTTTTTCAGATTATATACGTTGGAGTTTCGAAATGAACCCTTTATTTCGTCCACCGGGGTAGATTGTTCTAGTTCACGAGCCATGCCTTTTCTTGATATCTCAATTCACCAAGTTTTTTCCCCCTCTGCTGTGGCCAGGTATTAAACTCACAAGTCATTGGGTCACGTCACTGGATTACTTCAACCAAGACATTTATCCAGTAGGTGGGTTTTGTCAAGCTGTTTTGCCTTAGAATCACCACCGCATCTATGACTGCAGTACATGTAGTACTCTACGACTCTAATTGTATACGTGTTGTTATGTCTACAAAGTATTTACAATATTGTTTTTCTGAGGTATTTGAATTTTATTTATCATTGCAGTGAAACACTTTTTGTGTTAGTGCGGCTCTCGTTTAGGCGTATAATTTTATGCATAATATGCGCAAAATCAATGGCCATAGATATTCAGCAAGTCAGTGTTATAAAAAATATTAGCTGGGTTGAAAAGGAAAGATTTTAAATGAGGAGGAAAATTTGGAAAAAGAAAAGCGGAAAATATTCGAATGTAAAAAGAAAAAAAATAATTTGGCACGAAAATACTGACATGTGTTGCTTAGCAGGGGCGTGGATGGGAATGATTGATGTACATCTTTGTAAACATCATAGAAATAAGTTACGCTAAATAAACAAATACGAAAATGAGAGACTGGTTGGATGCTGTACTTTAAACAAAAGGACCAAGAACCATGGGTCGATGAACTCAAAGAATATGGAGAAGAGATGGAAAAAGTTTTAAAGGAACTGTTTAGATCACAAACGAAATAAGAACCATTATTTTTTTTGTCTGAATTTCTGGAATGAGGAGTTATCATTTACACTGTTTATATTCGGACTATGGACGTCATCTTTTTTTTTATCTCAATGTTTCGGCCTTGGTGTAAACACTGCTCGATCTTGCTATTGAACTCACGATCATTATATAACCTAATTCACATACCAACGATTTTACCCACTTGAATTTGACATATTGGTTGTGATTTTAATTCCTGTGTCGGGCAGTGTGTACTTACCCTTAATAGAAACAGACGGATAATAATTAAAGTGTACTAAATAAAAATAAGACTTAGTCGATATCCTAAGACATGATCAGTGAAACGAGAATTGTCTACCGCCGTAGATTAAGTAAAATGTTCAGTTGGGTATTCTCTGTAGGTTACCTAGATATATATGCACCTAATAAGATTGGAGGGCACTGTAGATCATCCCAATTAATTCTGCTAAAAAACACCACCGCTAGGGGGCGCTCCTCAAGCCGATAAAAAGGGGTTCATTTCTCTTCCTTGCCTCTCTTTTTCACATTTAACAACACGGACTTTCAACACATGGGTAAAGTGTCCCTGACTGGGGCACATTCTTTTTCATGGTTCATGTTAAACTCACTCACATACGTGTCTATCACACACGTTTATTTCTCGCACACTCACATATACTCACGTGTTTGTCACGTATTCAAAATGCACATTCACTTACAGCTAAATGTTTTTTTTTCTTGTAGCGTAATTGTATATCGATGGGATGCACGGTGGTGTGATGGATAGCGGCTTTGATTGAAGTAAGCGGAGAGCCGAGTTCGAATTCCAGTCAAAATCCATTATATTCACTTACGTTTTGGTTGTGAGAAATCCTCTTCTTCACTCCAAACCATGTTACGGCTAAGTAGCAGAACAGACCGGGTTCTATAGCCTTGAATAAACTGATCTACGCAAAGAAAGAAACAACAATGCGGGAAAAATTTTGAGTTTGGCTCGTCATGTATCGAACGATACATGATCGTCTAACCATGTATCATGCATGGCAGGCCCAAAAATGACTGATATTGATGTAATTACCTTTTGGTCAATGCATTGCGATAAGTTGTTCTTTAGTTTATGTTGTTTTGTGTTTCTCATTTTTTTTTGTTGTTGTTTTTTTAGGGTTACACTGAGTTTTTCTAAAAATGACCATGGTATAAATCTTACCGAGATATGTGTTTACCTAAACACACCAGCACCACGTAAGCGCACAACTACTGAAACATTGTGTTTAAAAACAATAAAGATGAGGACAACAGATCCAATTAATAATAGAATAAATAATAATCGAAATGTTAAAAATAAAACACAAATCATCTATATTCACCAATATAATCAATTGCAATATTCACTTCACATATTTTATTTGTTATATATATATATATATATTTATTATGATGTTGTGTGTTTGATATGTGTGTGTTGTGTGTAAAGTAAATTCTTTTATAATCCAGGCGAATCCTTTTTACAGAATTTGAAATATGTTAAATGACCTAAAAAGAAAAATATATATATATTATTTTAATTTAAAAAAAAACAGACCAATTTAAGGCTCTATTAGTTATAATTAATTTCACCAGAGAATTTTAATTTTCTCTGGATCTTCAGACTTCACTTTCAAAGGTGAAAGGAAAAGTATGAATTTAAAATTTAGACTTTTGACGGGCAGTATTAAACTTATATATGTTGACATAGAGAATGGTGATGAATAGTGTGAGAGACATGGTCAAGGTTAGAGAGGAAGGTAGAGTTTTAAAATTTATTTTTATTACAATAAATTGTTTTCTTTATGAAGGAGAAGGAAAATTAAAGGATCCTAGACATTGACCTATTTAATCGGTCAACTCAACGTAAATGATATGCGAGATATAAGAGATGTAAGTAGGGTTTTTGGCGGAAGGAGAGGAGTGGTTTAGCTTCAGCAATTTAGATAAAGACAGATTTTAACGTTTGGCAGTAATTTAAATCTTTAAAATTCCACAAAGAAATTAAATTAAATGCTTGTAATATATATATATATATATATATATATATATATATATATATATATATATATATTGAATAAAATGAATCCTTCACTCCGCAAAAATTTTAATAGTTTTTTTCATGACATTCCATTTCTTTTATTGATAATACTTATTAACTTTGATTTAGCTCTGTTGACCGAGATTCGAAACCGGTTAGCTAGTTGGGGACAGAAAGATTTTTTTCATTTTAATTATTATCATGTGGTGGTTTAAAAGTAAAAAAATTTCTATGGCGGTTACGTTTTGTACAACTATTAAAATATTATATATATATATATATATATATATATATATATATATATAAGGATATTACATGAAAAATGCTTCAAAATCGTCTAAACAGTTGCAGTCGTATTTTTCGATATGTATCAATGCATCTCATCAGGCGCTTGTAAATTTATTTGTATTGAGCTGTGACGTCACCCCGGCCTCTCTCCGCGCCGTGGCCGTCCTATCCTGCGACGACCAATGTGACTTGGTATTGGTCGCGGCACCAAATGTGACGTTCTAACCCTTTGCTGATTCGGATGGGAATCTGGTTAGATTCGGTATCAGCTTTGTCGTTCTAGCTCGCCTCCAACGTCTGGTTACCGAAGTAACTGATTTGATTTCTAGTCTAACCTACCCACGTTGTGATTTGATCTTTAGGTAGACGAAATCAATCAGTCGCCAGAGCCGCAAATGTAAGCCGAGTCCTAGCAAAGGTATTACCAACACAAGTATATGTAAAAAAAGAAAAATAAAGTAACAACTCCGCTTAAAAGTTCAAATGTGTTAAAAAAAAATAACAAATATGTTTAGATCTGGTTGCTGAATACAGGACTACATCTTTCCCCCAACCCGCTTATATGGATTCGTGACACTTTGTGTTTGTTAGGCGAGTCTTAACATCTCAAAAGGCCTCCTTTCTCTCTCACATGTTTACCTTCACCAATCGCTCACGCCAAGATTCAGACAATGAACGCTCAGCGGCGCTGGCGTCAGCAACCATCGCCCAAAGGAAAGAAAAAAGTGGGTGGTTAACTGGACGTGTTGCTAATTATCTCTCCCGGTAATAAACTCTTATCATGGCCAGGTCTAAAATAAAACAGGTGTCTTTCTCAAAACAAAATGATATCTCCGAAGGATAGTTAATGGTTTAATCTATTCCTTTCTTCTTGAGTGGCCTTCAGCTGATGTTTTTCTCGGTCAATAGGTGACTTGATTACAATTATCTCCAAGTTTCTGTTTCGTAGGGGCCACTTGACCAATTTGAAATTTTTCATTATTGTCATGGGCAGATGTTTATCTTTGTCGTGCCGCCTGTAACATAAATTAATTCGACAGATCCGAGATCTTACGAATTTCCTATCTTCGGCGAAAATGAGATACTTTTTCTTTTCGCAAAGGAAAATAAAACCTTTACCACTTTTCTTTGTTAAAAAAATAACATCGCTCAGTATGTCTTTTCGTGATAGCTTCTTATCACCTTAATTATTTCAGCTTCTCGCTTTAATTATTTCACGCGACCGCTAAATAGTGTCACAATCCTCCCCTAACCTATTTGTCATTTACGAGTAAATGACACCTAAACCAAAACACACTATTTAACATGCATCATGCATCTGTCCCATGCAATGCTATTCTTCTTTTCTTTTTTACGGTTTTACATGCAAGGTGATGTTCTTTTTAACCTCCTTCTGTTTTACATGCAAATTTAATGTTCTTTTTCATCTTCTTCTGTTCTACATGCAATTGTAATGTTCTTTCATCTTCTTCTGTTTCTCATGCAATTTAAAGTGTGCGTGTGCCTGTGGGTGCATGTGTGTGGTTATCATGCCTTGTTTTTCTTGGTCAATGTTTTTCTCTCAGCTGTGGGATGTTTTTCCACCGCACGTGTCGGTTTCACGTCAGCCTCATTCACCGGCCTTTTTGCAATTTCTTTGCCGATTCTGTATGAGTAAAGAACATTGCTCGGCATCGCCCTCTCGAGTTGCTGCATGCACATTTGATTACCGCTAGTTAATTTCCTCTTACTTCTAATTTTCCATATTGCCATACCCACTATGGCAGTAATTATGAATCTAACCATCATTGCTGACCAACTTATCGCGATCTGTTCATCATCTTCCCAAGCCATACCTTCATTTCCCAACGCACTTAACTTGTCCCTCAATTGATCCATATCGATCTTTTCTATCGGTTTCATTTGTGTTGGCATTTTATTCAAGGTAACTTTGGGGAATCCCTTCACTATTGGCTCCCACAACTCTGTACAATTGACTAAGCTTCTGAAAATCAATTCTATGATTGAATCTTTCTTTTCATATCTTTCTTCTTCCTGGTAATAGGGGGCAAAGAAATCGATATCCCAAATGCTGAATATCCCAGGGGTAACTTTAACAGGGATAATGGTGGCTTTACTCTTAATCTCCTTGTGGACTCACCCCCACATAGCCTAGACAAGCTGATGAGTTTCTGTGTGGCCACTGACCACACCCCGTCTGAAACACTGATAGCTTATGGTAATGCCGTGTTTGCTAATACCTCTACTTGACAAGTTCTCTTAATTCCCTTTTTCTTCCATTCAAACAATTCTAGTATTCACATTTTGTGGTTACCAGCTATATAGATAGGGCTTAATGATGTAAAAGTCCCTAGAGCATCATTTCTACACTTTTTAGCTTCTTCAGCTGTTAGCAACATGAATTTTGTTCTACCCGAATTTAAAGCTATGTATTCTGTTTCCATCTTGTACCTTGCTACCATTCGTGTGGCTACCATCATCACCATCAACTCTTTCATTTTGATAATTCTTGCAAGGCCAAAAAATTCTCTTGTTTTATTCTTCATAACCATTTGGTTTTGTTCAATTCTTCACTCAATTATTCCATAATTTCTTTCTAAGTTTGTAACCCTTCAGCTCTTTCCTCCTCGAACTAACTCCTAGCAGACAGAATGGTCCGGACAGGTGCGTTGGGCTCCTACTTCAAAGGTCTTACTTCATGGCACCACTGCTGGCCAGTTAGCAATGCCAATAATCTTCTTCCGTCCTTCGCGAGGTGCAGCTCGCGACTCCATCCCCTCCATCCACATCCGCAACAGTCAGCTAGTAGGTTTTTGGATGAGCCAGTGTCGTTATCTGTCGACACCCGGTGCTTCTATACTGCACAGCCTTCTTTGTTCTACTGAGACTTGATGTTCTCCACTCTCCTCAATCCCATCTTCAGAGGTAGTTCCTGCTTAACCTCTAACCTTCCTTCGGTGTTTAATTCCTTTTCAGGTGTTTGTCCCCTTCTTCCTCTCCTGATTTTTCCATCTGTTTCGAGTCCTCGCCCTGGGCGTCTTCATTACTTCTTGACTCGATGTCTAAATCTCTCCTGTTTTTTAGTCTTTCTTTGAGCTGGGAAAGGGGTATTTGATCCTCCTCCTCCCACTCGTTGAACTCTTCGTCTTGTTTAGGGTGCATCTTTTTAGAGCCCTTGACTGCTTGATTGGATCTCCTCGCCTTTCTCTTCCTTTTCTTTGGACATGGGGGTGCGACGGTGACATCACTGTCTTCTCTGCATCGATTCAGGCAACGACTGAACGCTGCTGATCCCCGCCGAGGGTTCCAACTCCGTCCTCGGATCGCTTCGTCTATCTGGCTTAGTCGATCTATCTCTTCATTTTCTTCGGAATCCTCTTCCGTCTCCATTTCTTCCGGATCAACCAGAGTTACCTTCCTTGTCCTTGTCTTTTTAAGCCTCGGTTCGCTCATTTCCAGGTTAGCTATTTCAGCCTTCTTCAGATCGTTGGCATGGACCCTCCTTGCTCGTCTTGTCACTTGATCCCATATTACATATGATACTGGACCCGTGTCTCTACTATCCAGTAGTACGGT
>CAHIKZ030004774.1:0-21927 GCA_903632075.3 Acanthosepion pharaonis
TTCTATACCGAAGGATGTCAGTAAAGATGTCATCCTTTACGGCAGCCTTCCTCATGTTCATCTTGCTAATAAACGCTTTAACTTCCTTTAAAGTAGTATCTTTTCCTGAAGGTGGTTAAGAGCAGATTGGTCCACATGTCTATCCCTGTTGAGTAGATCCAAAAAGTCTTCTTTCCATCTTTTACTGATATCTGCCATGCCAGTAAGTAGCTTTGCGTTGTCTTTTGATCTAAGAGGCATTACTGAGGCCATTCATGGGCAAAAGGCCTGCTACCTGGGGTTGTACAGCTCTTTAGTATTCTTGCATAGCTCATGTACAAGACCTTCTGTATACTGATGACTATGACATAGTCACTCAAACCGGATATATTTATTACCTGATTACAGTACTTAAAGACACAGTGAAGAACAACAGAAAAGAAAATGGAGAACAACTTATGTGTTATGTGGTCACCTTGCTTGACACCATTCCGTAGCTAAATGGAGGGTGGATTCTGAAAGCAAATTACCAATGTCAATAGATATCTTGGTGTCATCATGAAATGACTGGAAAATCTCTACGAAATGACGAGGAATATATAAGCGTCTGGGAGATCTTTACGAAATGACGAGGACTATATAAGCGTCTGGAAGATCTTTACGATATGACGAGGACTATATAAGCGTCTGGAAGATCTTTACGAAATGACGAGGACTATTTAAGCGTCTGGAAGATCTCTACGAAATGACGAGGATTATATAAGCGTCTGTAAGATCTTTACGAAATGACGAGGAATATATAAGCGTCTGGAAGATCTCTACGAAATAACGAGGACTATATTAGCGTCTGGAAGATCTTTACGAAATGACGAGGACTATATAAGCGTCTGGAAGATCTCTACGAAATGACGAGGACTATATAAGCGTCTGGAAGATCTCTACGAAATGACGAGGACTATATAAGCGTCTGGAAGATCTCTACGAAATGACGATTACTATATTAGCGTCTGGAAGATCTTTACGAAATGACGAGGACTATATAAGCGTCTGGAAGATCTCTACGAATTGACGAGGACTATATAAGCATCTCAAGATCTTCCACATAAGTTCTGTTTTAACAGGCCTTGTGAATATCTACGAAGACCTGGAATGGAACTTGTTGCTGTTCATACAACTTCTCTTCGATTGGTCACGCAGTGAAAACCCTTGTTATCGTTTTAGGAACAATTTTGACTCTGGTAGTATCATATCCATGACAGGAGCATTCAGTCGAGACAAAAAAATCCACTTCTCCCCGAGGGTTTTACCAGCTGGTGGAAGTTAAGCTATATCCCGATAAAGGCTAAAGTTCCTTATGTATTTGCCTTTTATATAAAGGCATATCTCCAGTCATCTGGAGCCAGATAAGGCTGCGCATACCAGCCAGGTTACCGCTCCTATACCGAAGGATGTCAGTAAAGATGTCATCCTTTATGGCAGCCTTCCCCTCATGTTCATCTTGCAAATAAACGCTTTTACTTCCTCCAGTAAGGGTCTTTGCTGACGACGATTAAGAGCAGATTGGTCCACATGTCTATCCCTGTTGAGCAGATCCGAAAAGTCTTTTTTCTATCTCTATTACCGACTTTCGCTCCGCTAGTAAGGAGGTTGGTGTCATCCTTTGATCTAAGACGCGTTACTGAGAATGTTTTGGGGTTAAAGGCCTACTTGATGGTATACGAGGTCTTTCTGAAAAGTAACGCAAATGGCTGTACTGTAAGAGCTACGGACGAAAGAAGGATGAGCGGATTGTGTTGTCATCTAACATGTTATCTTGGGAGTATATAACTATAAACTTAGCGTTTGCTTCGCTCAGTGAGCGTGAAGAGACGAGAGTTGTGACAGGAGAAATCGTGGCTGCTTCACCACAACAATGCACCTGCTCACAACGCCCAGAGCATCCGATAGTTAGACATCTCTCATACATTTACCCTTTTATGATGACCGCATATATCCAGTCTTTGGAACTCTGCCAGTGTTCCAGATATTCACGATGGTTTCTATGCATTAAATACTATCACAACTAAAACAAAGGGTTACAGCAAAAGATTCATTCTTCACCATGTTTAATTTGCTAATAGATGCAGGAGGAGGCAGAAGGATCTTTTATAGATTCAACGAAAGGGTCTGGAGGTGGTTAAGTGCAGATTTGTCCACATGGCTATCACTGCTAAATAGATCCGGAAAGTCTTCTTTGCATCTTTTACTGAATTTTTAACTTGCTGCTAAAGAACTTCATGATACCGTTTTACCTGAGAGGCATTACTGAGGTCGTTCTTGAATCAAAGGTCTGCTTCACGAGGTTGTACAGCTCTTTACTATTCATATTGTCTGCAGTAGCCTGTATTTTTGCAACTAAGTTTGACCATCAAGTGTCTCCCATTTGAAGCTGATTTGTGTTGCCTTCAACATCACGACTAAAGAGTTTTGTAGACGTCTTTGTAGTCCAGCAATCACTCCGTCTACTCGTCAGGGAATATCAGCAATTAATTGTTTATACTTCTCGTTTTTTTTTTCTTTCATATACGCTCTTTTCATTGGTCCCACGTTGATTTTTTTCCTTTCATAGTGTGGAGATTGCGTGTTTGCGCATGCGTGTAGGCGCGATCATGCGCCTACACGCATGTGCGTATGTATAGAATGACGTAGTTATTTCCTCTTTTACGTCATTTGCTGAAGTAATTCACACAATTTTCGAAGTAGAAAGTGTTACAGTTTTTTTGTATATATATATATATATATATATATATATAACTAGTGAGTTAGCTCAAATGACTTAACTCCCTTTATAGTCTACCAATAGAAGGTTAACCAATCAGAAGACGTAGAACATTCAATCCGTCGTGTATAAAGGCGGCCATTTTTGTTCACTCTACCTGAAGGTCCAGTCCAGCTTGTCAGGCGAAGAGAACCAGAAGGACGAACTATGCTCTGCTACTTTTATCGAAATATTCACTGCTAACTTCTGGATTCTATACTCGAAGACGACCGTCATAATGAACAACAGAAAGCACTGAAAAAAGTCCGCACCACACTGGCACAAAACCTGTGTGTAGGGTTTTGACTTGTCCTTTGAATATAATGTCGGAGACACACTGCCACAAAACCCGTTTGAAGGGTTTTGACTTGTCCTTTCAAATAAACAGCCCATGACTGAATGACCATCAGTTGTCAATTATGATACTTTAAAAGAGTTCGTATTATAAGCAGCGTTAGTAGTAGCTTTATCCTACAGTTAACATCAGACACCAGGTTCGTCGACAGTGTGTAGTGTCTATCCATATACCACATTTTATTCTTGGGCTGTAACCTACAGCTATAATCGAGCGTAGATGAGATGTAGGTGAGGGAGAGGAACAGTCTATCGGGTGTCTTCCTTGTCCGGTCGTTCTCCGTGGACCGTTTTCGTCTCTCTATGTGTCTTTTCGTGGATAACTGGTTAATTTTATAGCTAACATGGTTCTTTGTCCTGTCGTCTTCTTCTAAAAAACGCACTTTATCTTCATTCAACGGCTTCTCTTTGTCTGGGTCGCTCGTGAAGCCCACTTCACCGTACTGATAGCCATCAGTCGAAAATAGATGTTCTGAATCCATTTTTGTGACAGGTCCTGCTGTTTTTCATTTAATAAGATCTCAGCTGATTGATATTTCTACAGATGCCACAAAACCTCCTGCAAATTAGGACTTTAGAACTAGAGTCATTTTTTTCTTGCCAGATCGTGACTTTTTACACGGATGTCATGATGTGCATCACCTGTTCCGAAATGTCTAACTTTTTTCAACGGGCGGGAAAGAGATGGATTCAAACAAAAGTAATGACCGTAGCTGGAATTTGAACACGATACGCCAATACCATCTCTGCGTCAGTAACCACTACACGATTCATTCATCCATGATGCTTAAAATACGACTGTGGTATTTCTAATCACATAATAACTACCTGTATAGAGTTTGGTTTATTTTTAAGTGTTTTGTATGCTTTGGAAATCAACTGATATGTATATTTTTATGTGTTTTCCCCCATTGTCAGATTTGACAAATACAAATGACATGAAGAGAAAGAATGAAATAATAAAAAATAAAAAATGACGGAAGACAAACAAGCTTCTCAGGACACAAAGCTCTAATTTCTAGTTATCAGACTCTCTTGTTATCTACCTCCCGCGTCGCCGAAATAAAAAAAAAAAAAAAAAACGACAATAAGCAATGCAGATGAAACTTCATTTTTTTTGTCATTATATAATTAATTAGAAAAACTTCATCTCGTCTTTACGCCACGAGATGCGTTTTTTTTTTTTTTTTTTTTTTTTTTTTGGGACCCCCACCATCAGAAAAAAGGAATACATTCTTTTGTATTGTACGTCTCCGGAAATTATAATCTGTATTCGATACAGGCGCATTTTCGTCAATTTTCTCTTTTCTCTTTGCCGCCAATTTGTTTTCCTCCCAATCTATTGTATTTCCTTTAGCTTTCTTTTTCTCGCATGCTTTTTTTTTTTTTTTTCTTCCCTCTCTCCAATCTTCCTTGATGTTTCCAGCTCTACTTTTTTTTTTTTACTTTGTAAATTATTTCTCATTTTCGTCCAACCTCCGCATTCTTTATTCGCAGTGTTCTCGCTTTTCATTCCCATTCCTCTTCCTTTCTCCTTTTCTCTCACGCTCCCTTTCTTTCCACACCTCCACCGTAGTCATATTCTTCTTCTTCTTCTTCTTCTTCTTCTTCTAGTATTTTCTCTTGCTGTATTTCTTGTTGTATTTTTCTTGTATTTCTTGCATATTTATTTTTGTATTTCTTCTCGTTGTTGTATATTTTCTTCTCCTTTTCTTGTATTTCGTCTTTTTCTCCTCCTCTTTGCATTTCTTCTTGTATTTTTCTTCGTCTTTTTCTCATCCTTCTAACATTTCTTCTTCTTCTTCTTCTTCTTCTTTCTTCTTCTTCTTCTTCTCCTCCTCCTCCTTCTTCTTCTTTTCCTCCTCCTTCTTCTTCCTCATCCCCTCCTCCTCCTCCTCCTCTTCTTCTTCTTCTTCTTCTTCTCCTCCTTCTTCTCCTCCGCTTCCTCCTTCTTCTTCTTCTTCGTCTCCTCCCCCTCCTCCTCCTCATCTTCTTCTTCTAGTATTTCCTCTTGTTGTATTTCTTGTTGTATTTTTTTTGTATTTTTGCATATTTTTTTTTGTATTTCTTTCGTTGTTGTATATTTTCTTCTCCTTTTCTTGTATTTCGTCTTTTTCTCCTCCTCTTTGCATTTCTTCTTCTTGTATTTTTCTTCGTCTTTTTCTCATCCTTTTAGCATTTCTTCTTCTTCTTTCTCCTCCTCCTACTTCTTCTTTTTCCTCCTCCTTCTTCTTCCTCGTCCCCCTCCTCCCTATCTTCTTCTTCTTTTCTTCTTCTTAATTTTGACGTCTACGTAATGTAGCTTCTTTGTGCCTTTTCTATAAATATTTTTTCTAAAAACAAATAGATATGCGAATCATTTGCTATCATTGAAATATGAAAGATATAGAAAAACACTATGTTCTCAAAACACATATGGAACTGAAAAAAAACAGGGCTAGCCTGTATTACCCAGGAAACTCTTGAACAAGGGACTCAAGCCTGATTAGGGCCCCTGAGCAGAGGTTTGTGGATCCTCGCTATGTTATCAACATTTGGCTTTTTTTATACTTTACGCACACGCACGCACACACACACACACACACACACACATATATATATATATATATATACATATATATATATATATATATATATATATATATATATATATATATATGATTTGATTATAGTCGTGAGGGCTGGTAATGAACAAATTATAGTTTTCGGAAGAATTGAGAGAACTGGTCCAAATGACCCTCCTCAAGTTTTCGAATTAAGATTTGTATTTTTCCAAGACTGGTTATCAACCAAACCTAAAGATGCTAGTCCATATTTAAACCATAAATTAGGAGGAGTCAAATATAAAGGCACAAACCTTTACCAAGTGTATTTACGTATAAATGAATACAACGAACTCAACTGGAATTCGAACTCGTGACCGATTTAAAATTCATTCCGATCTTTTACACCATATATATATATATATATATATATATATATATATATATATATATATATATATATATATATACTTGACGTCTTTGAATGTAACTGAGATATTGATGCAAATTATTAACCCTTACACCTCTTTTTTCTTTAAACAATTGCTCTAGCCATTACCATAGTAATTTTAATTTCAATAATGAATATGTTTATAAACGCGTAAATTTCAGGAATAAGTTATTCCTAAAAATATTTAGATTTTTGAAGATGGAGCAGGGCTTTTTGTTTAGTTTCAGTCTGATTCAAATAATTCTATTGAAATTTTAGGCTCTTGTTTCGAAACATAAGAACTCTTATGTAGCGTTGGAATCATATTTTTAAATAAATATATTAAATAATTGTCGGATTTAATCCATTTCATGCTATGTTATCATTGTTTACGTTAAGATATGTTTCGTGGGTAGAAATGATCTATCGAGAACAATCGTCGAAGGTGTGTGTTTATAAACAGTAATTCAGACTTTGTTAACAAAACGTTTCTATGTGGTGGAACAGCACCTCAGGTCAAATGACGTTTCCCATAAAGGTTATAGGTTCGATTCCTCTCGAAGAGCGCATTTTTCTACAACATTTCTCGAACATTCAGACCGATAAATGTAATTAATGATGTTTAATTAAAAACAAAACAGAGCATTTACTTAAATAAATTATATCTATAAAAATAAGGTATAAACCGAAAATATATTAAAATAATTGTCAGACTTAATCAGTTTCATAATTTTTTCTTGGCGTACGGTGGCCGTTAATAATTTTGTAAAACTCAATACTTCAATGTTAAAATAAAACAGTATTTAATTACAAACGCAAATAAATACTTAACAAAGAAAAAAGTCAACCAAAGATAATTAACCATTTCAGTGAATACCTTTTTAGTAGCGCGGCTCGGTTTAACGTCCGGTAAATCCTAAATCAAAACCGAAATTGACGCACAATAATTCACACTAATTCGACTGGATAGTTCCGCTCAATAGTCACTCAATAATCACTGCAGTCAGTAGCCTGACACTGCTATTTATACACCTGACGGAAAACATATGTTCAGAAGTCCAGAGGTGACACTCGAACCGCTCGGTGTCGGTGATTACTCATTTTCTTCTTATATGAAAATAAACACACACACACACACACACATATATATATATATATATATATATATATATATATATATATATATATTTATAATGAATTTTAACAATATATATATATATATATATATATATATATATATATAATATAAAAAGGAAAATATATATAATTAAAAGGAATTTAAAATCCATTTCGGTTATAATTTATTTCATGAATATCTTCAAATATATATTGAATATATTCATATATATTTATATATGGAATATATATTAATATATATTTCTATATATTAAAATATAAAATATATATATTTAATATATTCATATATATTTATATATTGATATATATTAATATATTACTTCATATTAATATATTAAGTATATATTAAAATATATTGATGAAAAAAAATTATAACCGAAATGGATTTTTAAAGATTGTCTTTACACTAAATTATTATTATTATTTTATTGCTCTGTTACTTACATTGAGCTCTCCTTGGATTCATGCAGTGATTTTCCAAGCGTTTCAGATGCGACACAAGGCCGAAAGTATGGGGCACTCAGTAAGGATCGAACTCACTACTCAGTTGCAATTGTTCTAGCGAGACAAATTTACTAACCATTACATCACATCGAGGCGCCCTTTGGATTTATATATCGAATAAGTGTAAGCATAATGTGATTCTGGGCGCGTTTTCGTGTGTATACATGCATGTGTATATGTTTCAGTGAGGGAAACAAATCGTTACTTACCACTTCAAGTCGAGCACGCTGCCATGTTCCTTACCAGATAGAAACTGTGCTTGCGTTTGCTTCCTTTTTTATGGAAGAGCGCACATTACTAGTGAACCGAAAATTGTCATTGGATTGGACCATAAATTGTCAAGAGCAGTCGCAGTGTGTAGTTTGGTGGAAAAAAAAAAATTGTATTTTTAGCGGAAGGTACACAAGTCGATACCCGATCAGTCTCGGCTGCGTCATCGTGGAGAGGGTGTATGATTTGAAAGATTGAAAAACCCCTAATGAACTTCGGTTAGAACGACTAGAAACATCACTGATGATGTGTACCAAAGCATCCAATAGATGTATTTTACGAAATATATATACTATAAATTAACTGATTTAAAATATGTCCTTTATGGGGTTTATTTTACCATGTTTCAAAAAATGGAAAGTGTACAACTTCAAATTCGATTATTTAATTAAATTAAAAGCACTAGTTCTGTTTCATTTTCAAGCGAATTTTGGAATAACGTATTAAGAAATTTACTTAGTTTTAAAAGTACATAGTTATTCCAAACTTTTTTGAATTAGTAATATTTTTAATTTAATTAAATAATCGAATCTGAAGTTGTACACTGTTCTGTTTTTTGAAACATGGTAATTCTATGTAGTGAAGAAACCATATTTTAAATCAGGTAATTTATAATATTTTATATAAAGTTTATATTGAGCACTGTTTTGTAAAAAGTAAAAAATATCAATAAGAACACCGGAAATATATCTTACTGTTCTTTTTTTTTTTTTTTATATTTTATATATATATATATATATATATATATATATATATATATATATATATATATGAGATAATGATGTATATTATTAGATATCAAGAACGATATTGGGGGAAAATATATGACAAAGTGGAAAAAAAGTTCTTTTGTCGCGTTTTCTTACTTTAGGATTTCATTGTGCTAAAATTATTATGTTGGTGCGACTACACATGCACGTGAACGAGGGATGCTGGGAATGTTTTTACATTTTTAAATCATGATTTCATTTAGATTTTTTTTCTTTTTGTTTCCATCACTTTTGTTAGTACATATCGCACACTGTGATAATAGACGGAATCAGGAATGGTGAAATGTTGTAAAAGCCCGGGCGCAAAATTATTGTAGATTTCCTTGCGATCAAGGCACTTTCTAGACATTTTCATCGTAATGAATTGATTATTCCATTGATTAGATTACCATTTTTATGTCAAAATTGTGGTCTCTGTCTAAAAAAAAATATACATAATAACTTACATTGATGAGAACAACTCGGAGTTTCATGCTGTGATTATATATATATATATATATATATATATATATATATATATATATATATATATATATATAAAGTAGGGGCAGAAATATAGTTTCAAAGTGTGGTATATTTATGGATAAAGTGCTCAATATCAGAGATAGTAAAAAAGTGAACATTGAAGTCAAAACTCAGAGGCGACAGACTATTTCAATGCGAGACGCAATCGTCAGGCAGCCTGACAACTGGGTCTATCATGAAACAGCCTGTCGCCTCTGAGTGTGGAATAGAAATGTTCAATATCATATATATATATATATATATATATATGATATGGGTAGGGAAAATGATGTATATATACGCATCGTACGTAAGTGTATTTATTCCTAAGGAGTTATAAATACAGTGCTCTATGTTATGAAACAGAACTATAAGTATATATTTTTAACTGCATGAAATTATATATATATATATATATATATATATATATATATATATATATATATAATATAGAATTATTATCTATAGGGAATGACTCGTTGTGCTTTATCGTGGTAACGATGACATTTTAAAAAAGATTATATCGAATTGCTAAATCTGCAACTAGAAAGTTGGTTCATTGTGTTTTATTTAGATATTTTTTCTTTCTAGAATTATCATACATATTTACAAATCTACCATTCGTCCATGCTATTGAATTTTGCTATCACATATGATCTGGTGTTCTTGCTATATATTTAGAGCTCCTTGATAGAATCATAAAGAAATATCTGCAAGGTCATTGGCTTTTCATTAACTGCAAGGTCATTGGCTTCATTAACTGCAAGGTCATCATCTTCATTCACTTTCCAACTGCCGTATCGGAGTTTCCTCTGATTTTCTATAAATACTTTCATGGTAATTGTTTGAATGGTAGAAAGATTATTAGATTATTCTATGGTACCTAGATTCTATGAATTTAAGCACCACGTATGATTAGTAAGAAGAGCGTTTCTCAAGCGGGGCGGCCAGGCGCACTAATAAAAAAAAGTAGACAGGTTTTTTATCATCTTTCAGTTTAAAATGGCAAGACGTAGCCTAAAAGTTCTATTCTAATAGATCCTTCTTGCGCACCCTCTGTTTGTTGAACTTTCTTCCGGCTTCTTGCTTTCCAGTCGAGTTTTATCTTCAAAGAATTAAATGCAATGTCTTCTGTTTTTTTTTAATTTCTGTTCTTTTATTGTTCTCCTCCTTACAAATTATTTTTTTTTTTCTTATATTCTTTCACACTTAGTAACCGCCTGCGTCTTCGTGGCTTTGTTGCCTTGCTTGGGATGAAATGACTAAAAATAAACGTGTTGCCTACTTCAGAAAATAAATGTGTTTTTTTTCCTTCTTAAAAATCTTTTTGAGTTGGACTCTGGAGATTGAAAGAACCATTGCAAAATGATTGAAATAAAGCTGTCACAGGTATGGATGGGTAAAATAAGAATACTGAAACGATAAGAAGAAGGCGTTGTCACTGATAATGAAAGAATTATAACAAAATTAGACTTCAAAGAAAAATATAATGATGGTAAATGTGAAAAAACAATAAATATTTTATTGGGGATAGTTACGATATTTAGGTACTTTTGGTAATGGGATGATGAAGGTTGGCGGGAAGACATTTTTGATGGCGATAAGATGCACTGAAGTGACATGGAAGGGTGTTGGGGTCTGCATTTCAATAAAGATGGAAATCATCAGAACAGTGCACGAAATACAAAGTCTATGGACGTCATCAGGTTCAAATTAACTGGGGTGACATAAAGAATACGAAAAAAAAAAAGAAAGAAAGAATTAAAGAAAGATTGAAAGGTTAAAAAGAAAAAGAAAGAAAGGGGAAAAAGATAGAAAAGACGTGATCGTTAGAAAACAAAAAGGAGAAAATGACTTCATTGTAAAGAAAAAGAATTTTCTTTTAAAGAAAGAAAAATGGAACAATTGAAAAGAAATAAAGAAGAAAGAAAGAAAAAAAAAACGAATTTGATAAAGAGAATGATAAAAAAAAGAAAGAAAAAAATGGATGAGAAAGGAAATAGTTGGAAAAAGAAAAGAAAGGAAAGAAATAAAAAAAAGAAAGAAAAAAAAAGAAAGAAAGAAAAAATGAATTTGGGAAAGAAAGGAAAAATGAAAAAACGAAACAAAAAAAAGTGACATTTGAGAAAGAAAAAAAAAAAAGAAAAAGATTTGGAAAAGAAAGAAAAAAAAGAGAGAATTGATATTTGAAAACAAAAAAAAAAGAAAGAAGTTTTAAGGCAAAAAAAAGAAAGGGAGAAAAAGGAAGAAAAAAGATTTGAAAAAATGAAAAAAGGGAAAAAAAAAAAAAAAAAAAGAAAAAAGAAGAAATGAGGGAAAAAAGAAAGGAAAAGAAAATTGAGGAAAATAAAAGAAAAAAAGAAAAGAAAGAAAAAGAAAGAAAGATGAATAAAAAAAAAAATAAATGAAGAGAAAATGAAAACTGAAAAGAAAGAAAAAGGGAAAGGAAAAAAGATGAATAATAAAAAAAGAGAAAGAAAATCGAGAAAAAAAAAGAGAAAGAAAATGTGGAGTACTGCGTAAAAATGAAAAAGAAAATCGAGTACTGAGAATAAAAAGAGAAAGCAAGAAAAAGTGCTAAAAAAAAAGAGAAGGAAGAAAAAAAGAAAGAGTAATAAATGAGAAATAAAGAAAAGAGTAAGTAAAAAAAAGAGATGAAAGAAAATCCAGTACTGAGAAATAAAAATAAAAGAGCAAGAAAAAGACTGAGTAAAAAAAAGAAAATGAGAAAAAAAAAAGAAAGCAAGAAAATCGAGTACTAAATGAAAAGAGAAAGAAAGAAAAGAATGAGTAATAAAAAAAGAAATTAAGAAAAGAAACTGAGTAATAAAAAGAGAAAGCAAGAAAAGATACTTTGTAATAAAAAAGAAAAGCAAAAGAAAAATGATAAAAGTACTCAGAAAGGAAAAAGAGAAAAAGAAAATCGAGTAGAGAGTAATGAAAAAAGAAAGGAAGAAAAGGCAACTGAGTGATAAAAAAGAGAAAAAGAAAATCGATTACTGAGTAATAAAAAAGAAACATGAAGTAATAAAAAAGGAAAGCAAGAAAATCGAGTACTATGTAATAAAAAAGAAAGGAAGAAAATGAGACTATGTAATAAAAAGAGAAAAGGAAGAAAATCGAGTACTGAGTAATAAAAAAGAGAAAGCAAGAAAATCGAGTACTATGTAATAAAAAACATTGGCAAGAAAATCGAGAATAATAAAAAAAAAGCAAAGAAAATCGAGTACTGAGTAATAAAAAAGAAAGAAGAAAAAATCGAGTACTGAGTAATAAAAAGAGAAAGGAAGAAAATCGAGTACTGAGTAAAGAAAAGGAAAGCAAGAAAAAGTACTATGTAAGAAAAGGAAAGGAAAATGAATCTGAAGAAGAATTGGAAAAGAGAAAGTAAAAAAAGAAAGTACTGAGTAAAAAAGAAAAGAAGAAAAATCGAGTACAGAGAGAATGAAAAAAAGAAAAAGAGATGAGTAATAAAAAACAAGAAAAATCGAGTAGAGAAGTGATAAAAGAGAAAGCAAGAAAAAAGAAGACAAAAAAGAAAAGCAAGAAAATCGAGAAAGGATGAGTAATAAAAAAGGAAGAAGAAAATCGAGTAGACAGAGTAATAAAAAAAAAGAAAGGATGAAAATCGACTAACTATCAGTAATAAAAAGAGAAAGGAAGGAAAATCGAGTACTATGTAATAAAAGAGAAAGGAAGAAAATCGAGTACTAATAAAAGAGAAAGGAAGAAAATCGAGTATAGATTAGAAAAGAGAAAAAGAAAAATCGAGAACTGAGTGAAAAAGAGAAAGCAAGAAGAGAGAATGAAAAAAGAGAAAGCAAGAAAATCGAGTAAGTAATAAAAAAAGAAAGCAAGAAAAAGAGAGAATGTAATAAAAAGAGAAAGGAAGAGAAAATCGAGTACTATGTAATAAAAAAGAAGAAAGAAAGAAAAAAGAGAAAGGATGAGAAAATAAAAAGAAGAAGCAACATTGGCACAGAGTACTGAGTAATAAAAGAGAAAGCAAGAAAATTGAGTAACTGAAGAAGACAAAAAGAGAAAGCAAGAAAAGGATGAGACTGAGTAACTGAAGAAGACAAGAAAATCGAGTAAAATAAAAGAGAAAGGAAGAAAGAAGTACTGAAAATCGAATAAGAAACAAAAAGAGAATGTAATAAAAGAGAGAGCAAGAAAATCGAGAATAATAAAAAAGAAAGGAAGAAAATCGAGTATTGGGCACAGAATAAAAAAGAAAGATGAAAATCGAGTACTGAGTAATAAAAAGAAGACAGAAAATCGAGTACTGAGTAATAAAAAAGAAAGGAAGAAAATCGAATACTGAAGAATAAAAAGAGAAAGGAAGAAAATCGAGAATGTAATAAAAAGAGAAAGGATGAAAGAATATGTAATAAAAAAGAAGACATTGAAAATCAGAGTAAGAATAAAATAAAAAGGAAGAAAAATGAGTACTGAGTAAAAAAAAGAGACAAGAAAATCAGAGAGAAAATAAAAAAGAGAAAGGAAGAAAATCGATTAATAGTAAAAAAAAGGAAAGGAAGAAAAGAGAAATAAAAAGAGAAAGGAAGAGAAATCGAGTACTCTGAAAAAAGACATTGGAAAAGACAAAAAAGAAAAAAAGAAAATGAGTAATATGTAATAAAGAAGAATAACAAAAACAGTACTATGTAATAAAAAAGAAAGGAAGAAAATTTATACTTTTTAATAAAGAAGACATAAAAAGAAAAAAAGTAAAAAAAGCAAGAAAAATAAGAATAAAACTAAGTAAGAAAAAGATACTATGTAATAAAAGAGAAAAAGAAAATGTACTGAGTAATAAAAAGAGAAAAAGAAAAAATGATAAAAAAGAAAAAACAAAATCGATTACTGAATAATAAAAAAAAGAGCAAAAGATGAGTAATAAAAGTACTGAAGAAGAAAAAATTACAGAGATAAAATGAAAAGCAAGAAAATGAGTAATAATAAAAGAGAAACAAGAAAAATACTGAGTAATAAAAAGAGAAAGAAAAGAATAAAAAAGAAGAAAAAAAGAAGTACAGAAAGTAATAAAAGAAAGGAAGATGAATCGAGTAATATGTAATAAAAAGAGAAAAGGAAGAAAAGAAATGAAAAAAAAGAGAAAAGGATGTACTATGTAATCTGAAGAAGAAAGAAAATCGAATACAGAAAGAAAAAAGAGAAAGATGAAAATACTAATAAAAAAGAGACAGAAAAAAATCGAGTAATGTAATAAAAGAGAAAGGAAGAAAATCGATTACTGAAGAAGACAAAAAGAGAAAGGAAAAAGAGATGGGATGAAATAAAAAGAGAAAGAAGAAAAATCGAGTAGAGAGAGTAATAAAAAGAGAAAGGATGAAAATCGATAAGTAAAAAGGAAGAAGAAAATTGGTTACAGAGTAAAAAAAAGAGAAAAAAAGAAATACTATGTAAGAAAACAGAAAGGTAAAATCGATAAAATAAAAAGAGAAAGGAAGAAAAAATCTGAAGAAGAGTATTGCAGAGAGAATGATAAAAGAGCAAAAAAAAGAATGAAGAAAAATCGGTAAAGTAATAAAAAGAAAGGAAGAAAATCGAGTACTGAGTAATAAAAACATTGCAAGAAAAGAGAATGTAATAAAAAGAGAAAGCAAGAAAATCGAATACTAATCTGAAAAAGAGAAAGCAAGAAAATCGAGTAGAATAATAAAAAGAGAAAGAAGAAAAATACTAAATAAAAAAGAAGAAATAAAAATAAAAAGAGAATAATATCGAGTATAAAAAGAGAAAAGGAAGAAAATCGAGTACTGAGTAAGAAAAAGATAAAAAAGCAAGAAAATCGAGTACTGAGTAATAAAAGAGAAAAAGAGAAAGAGTACAAAGAAATACGATAATACTGAGTAATAATAAAAAATGGAAAGCAAGAAAATCGAGTACTATGTAATAAAAAGAGAAAGGAAGATAATAATACTGAGTAATAAAAAAGAGAAAGCAAGAAAATCGAGTACTTAGCAATAAAAAGAGAAAGCAAGAAAATCGAGTACTGAGTAATAAAAGAGAAAGCAAAAAAATCGAAAAGTAAAAAAAAAGAGAAAGCAAGAAAATCGAGTACTGAGTAATAAAAAGAGAAAGCAAGAAAATCGAATACTGAGTAATAAAAAGAGAAAGCAAGAAATCGAAACTGAGTAATAAAAAGAGAAAGCAAGAAAAAGATTACTGAGTAAAATCGATTAGAAAAAATCGATTACTGAGTAATAAAAAAGAAAGCAAGAAAATCGAGTACTATGTAATAAAAAAGAGAAAGAAAAAGAATAAAATAAAAAGAGAAAAAAGGTGACGATTACTATTAATAAAAAAAAATTAAAAAAAATCGATTACTGAGTAATAAAAAGAGAAAGCAAAAAAATCGAGTACTATGTAATAAAAAGAGAAAGCAAGAAAAAGAACTGAGTAATAAAAGAGAAAGAAAGAAAATCGAGTACTAAGTAAAAAAAAAGAAAGAAAATCAAGTACTGAGTAATAAAAAGAAAGCAAGAAAATCGAGTACTAAGTAGAAAAAAAAAAGAGTAATAAAAAAAGAAAGAAAGAAAATCGAGTACTAAGTAAAAAAAAAGCAAGAAAATCGAAAAAAGTAATAAAAAAAGAAAAGAAAAATCAGTACTATGTAATAAAAAAAAAAAAAAAGAAAATCGAGTAATGAGTAAAAAAAGAGAAAGCAAAAAATCGAGTACTTGTAATAAAAGAAAAAAGAAAATCGAGTAAGTAATAAAAAGAGAAAGGAAGAAAAAATGATTAAAAAGAAAAGTAATAAAAAGAGAAAGCAAGAAAAAAAATATTTAATAAAAAAAGAAAGCAAGAAAATCGAGTACTGAGTAATAAAAAAGAAGCAAGAAAATGAGTACTGAGTAAAAAAGAGAGAAAAGAAAATGAGTAATATGTAATAAAAAGAAAAGGAAGAAAATCGAGATGTAATAAAAGAGAAAGGAAGAAAAAAAGTAAAGAAAAATCGAGTACTATGTAATAAAAGAGAAAAAAGAAAATCGAGTACAAGAAAAAAAAGAGAAAGGAAGAAAATCGAGTACTGAGTAATAAAAAAGAAAAAGCAAGAAAATCGAGTACTGAGTAATAAAAAAAGAAAAAAAAGAAAATCGAGTAATGAGAAAGAAAAAGAGAAAGTAATAAAAGAAAATCGAGTACTACTAAATAAAAAGAGAAAGGAAGAAAATCGAGTACTGAGTAATAAAAAGAGCAAGAAAATCGAGACAAAAGAAGTTGAATAAGAAGAAAATGTTTAAAGAAAAGCGAATAGAATTATTCCAATGATTAGCGGAATCTTGTAAAAAATATGAAAATAGTTTAGTGCCAATCATTCATTCTTTCAGTGTTCCTTTTTTTTTTGTTTTTTTCTTCTTTGTTATTCTCTGATTTATTTTTACTGAATCAATTTCTTTTTTTTAACCTTTCTTTTTTTTTTATTTATTGTTGTTTTTTTTCTTCTTACTTTTCCATTGATTCATATTTCCCAATTTTTTTTCATTTTTTCTTTAATTTTTTCTTTTTCTAACCTTAACGATGCATTCGTTCTTTCTTTCTTTTTCTTTATTAATTTTCGTTTTTTATATTTATTCAACTTCTTCATTTTTTTTTCTTTTCTTACTTTTTTTTTTTTAATTTTTTAAAAAATTTCATCATTTTTTTTTTTAGATTTTCTCAAGATCTTCATTTCTCTTTTTAATTTCTTTTTTCTTCATTATTCAATTATTCACACTTATTCAACTTCGTTCTTCATTTTTGTTTCATTTACTCTTTCTTTTTTTTTCCTTCATTATTACGTAATTGATTCCACATTTATTCGACTGCTTGTTTCATTTCCTTTTTCTTTTTTTTAAGCTTTTTTTGTTGTTGCTTATTCTTTTTCTCGTTGTCTTTTTTTTTTTCATATACAGTTAATCAATGTCTATTTTTGCTTCTTTTTTTTTCGTTGTTTCCATTTTTATGCTAGTAAAATCTACTCAAGTTCTTCATACTTTTTCTTTCTTTTCACTTTTTCTTTCCTATTTTTCTCTTTCAAATTTCCCCCACTTAGTCTTAATTCAAAAAACATTGGCCTTTCGTTTGGAACTATTAAAAAATTCTTCAAATATTAGTAAGCGCCATACTCCACAATTAAATCTCTTTATTGTTTCGTCTTTTTCAACTTGGTTTGTCTAGCGTTCTTAATTCGTAAATTAAATCAAAACCGCGCATGCACATTACGTCTGCTGTCTTCAGTATTGTCGGACATTTTTGCGACAACAGTTTTTTTTGCAAAAATTAATATCTCTTCTTCTTCTCCTTCTTCTTCTTCTTCTTCTTCTTTGAAGATCGTCCTCTCTTTTTCTCTGTTCCATCCTTTTACGCCTAATCTACTTCTTTATTATTTTCCTTCTTTTAAATATTAATATCCTTTTTGTTTTATCTTTTATTGATCTTTCTGTTCCTAAGCAATTTATTGTCCATTCTTCTTCTTCTTCTTTCCTCCTCCTCCTCCTCCTCCTCCTCCACATCCTCCTCCTCCTTAAATTCTTACTATTTGTAGATCATTCTTTCTCTCCCTATTCTCTCTCTCTCTTTCTCTTTCTCTCTCTTCATTTTATGCATAATCGACTTCTTCAATCCTTTCATATTCTTTATATTCATAACAGTTTTTTTTTTATCTCGCTTTTCCTTCTATTCATAAGCTTCTTTTTCTTTTTATTCTTACACTTTATAAATAGTTCTTCTCTCTGTCTTTTTTTCTTTTCTTCCTTTAAGGCTTAGTCTTTCTAATCTTTTTTTTATTCATACTCTTTTTGCTTAGCTCTCTCTTCCTTCTATTAATAATCGTCTTCTTCTTCTTTCTCTCTCTCTTTTTCCTCTCTCTTCCTTTTCTGCATCTTCTTCAAGGTTTCATCTTCTTTCTAATCATACTGTTTTTTTTATCTCTCTCTTCCTTATATTCTTCTTCTTCTTCTTCTTCTTCTTCTTCTTCTTCTCCTCCTCCTCCTCCTCCTTCTTCTTCGCCTTCATCTATTTCTTCTTCTTTTAAATTCTTCTTCTTCTTCTTCTTATCTTCTCCTCCTCCACCTCCTCCTTCTTCGCCTTCATCTATTTCTTCTTCTTCTTCTTCTTCTCCTCCTCCTCCTCCTCCACCTCCTTCTTCTTCGCCTTCATCTATTTCTTCTTCTTCTTCTTCTTCTTCTTCCTCCTCCTCCTCCTCCCCTTCCTTCTTCTTGCCTTCATCTTCTTCTTCTTATATTCTTCTTCCTCCTTTCCACCTCCTTCTTCTTCGCCTTCATCTATTTCTTCTTCTTCTTCTTCTTCATTATTCTTACTCTCTGTAGATCATTCTCTCTTTTTCTCTCCTTCCTTTTTATGCAGAATCTACTTCTTCTTCATTATTTTTATTTTTTTTTCTATTCATACCTTTCTTTTATCACTCTTCCGTCTATCTTCTTCTTCTTCCTTTTCTTCTTCTTAGATCTTTATTCTTTTTTCACTCTCCTTTTTTTTATACATGATCTATTTCTTCTTCATCATCTTCATTTTTTCTAGCAATTCATCATCTTTTTTATCAATTTTCTTCTCTTCTTCATTTTTTTCTCTATCCTTTTTTAGACATAATCTCTTCTTCAAATTTTCATTTCCTTTTTTTTAACCATTTTTCTATTTTCATCATTTTTTCTTCTTCTTCTTCTTCTTCTTCTTCTGTTCATAATCGTTGATGCAACGTTACGGGGGGTAACTGAATGACGCAATGAAAAAAATGTGTAAAGGCGACTTGTTATTTAAAAAGGACTTCGTAAGATTAAATATTTTTATTGATGCAATTATAAATATACAAGGTAAGGGGGGATATATAAACAAACGTTGGTTATAATAATTAAACATCGCGAGAAATGCTGGCGAAGTAGAAACGCTTTTTAAATTTAAATTTTAATTTTAAATTCGTGGCGTCGAATCGACTTTTATATTCCCTTGTCGCTTTCGTTTTGTTAGTGTCTATCACCGTTGTGTTTAGATATACCACATTAAAATGTCATCGTTTTTCTTAAGAAAGATGAAATGTTGTATGTGTGTACTGTTGATAGCTCAGAAAGTAATGCACTTTCTATACATTTCCGTCTTAATAAATTACTTACTGTTTTAATTACAACTACATTTTTTAATTCGTAATTCTGGTCAAACTCATCACGATAAATGACTAATGCATTATGTGTGCGCTGTTTTCGTAAACCATCTCTTTCGTGTTTATATATTCTTCCTTATTTTCCTTATTATGATTATTATTACTATTTGTCATCAAAATTTTATGAAAATAATAATTCTGCAATTGAAATATACTTGTATAATTACGAATACTTTACTTTCTTCTTGCTCAATATTTGCTGAACATTAAACTAAACTAAAATTTGATTAATGGAAAATAACAATTCAGGCTTTATCATGACCTTTCACTATAATTGAAAACATAACAGATTAAACTATTTTATATATACCGTTTCTACTCGTAAGTTGATTTTCGTATATGGAAAGACCCTATTTTTAGCATGAATTTTAAATCCTCCAAAAAAAAAATATGTACATGCATATAGTGCAACTGGCCTCCGAAACCTCGTCAAAAACAATTACCTGTGTATAGTGCCACCACCTATTAAAATCAGTCAGTTATGTTGCCATGGGTGAACACGCTTAGGTATCTTTCAATACATGACTGACGAGGCATCCTTTTTTTCAGCGCAGTAGGTTGCCATTTATTTCTGCGGTAGACCATTTGCCATCCAAGACTACAGAACCTGGTCTGTCCTGTTATTTACCCATAGTTGGGGAAAAGAGGTTTATACCTTTCCCAAAGAGATTAACACGTAATGTAATGAATTCAACTAGAATTCGAACTCGGCTCTCTAATTGATATTTGCCAATCATAGCCGATATATATATAAAATAGTGTAACCCGGATATAAGAGACCCGATATAAGAGAAACCCGGATATAAGAGAGATTTTATCTGGTCCCAAATTAGAGCCTGTGTTAATGTATACATATAGACCAAACCCGGATATTTTAAAACCCGGATATAAGAACTTCTTATATCCGGGACAACTCTATATATATCCGGGTTATATATATATATATATATATATAGTTGTAGCATACCTACGGACGATAATGAGCATGTCTCCATTCACATTAATACTGTTTTAATGACTGTATGTTGGTCTGCAGTTGGAGATTCGTCTCTAGCTGTGCTGTACTGTGCTGGGGCAGAGAGGATCCCTAGACGAGTCTCTGTCAAAGGGCAGAGTCTCGTCTCAGGAAAGAAAAACTCGACCCCGTTTTATATGGATCTACAGGGAAATTTTGGCCGACCCTACCGGCTCAGATACCCCACATTAAAATCAGCCTTGCGCCACATCTGGCCACGAGAAGCGGTTGGTAAATAACCTGCAGTTGGAGATTCGTCTCCAGTTGTGCTGGTCAAACTCTCTGTCCTTCGACATAGTCTCGTCTTTGGGAACCACCTATTCGAGTCTCATTTTATACGAGGTCTACGGGGAATTCTCCGTAGACCTCGTGGGTTCGATAAATTCCACGTCGACCTCGAGGGCTCGGATACCCAACATTAAATTCGGCTTTTGTGTTACACCTGACCGCGTGGGGCGGTTGGTAGATATCCTGCAGTTGGAGCTTCAATGTGGAATTGACTTGACTCATTTCTAACAATTAACTACTTCTACGCTACGCTGGCGAATCTTATATGTGTTGTTCTTGTCCTAAGTATTATCGTTCATTACCAAACTTCGTGTGATTATTGTATTCAGTAACCTTCCCAAGTTTAAAAAAATATATATATATATATATATATATATATATATATAAATGAAATAAAAGAGGTAAAAGAGAAAAGGTAAAAAAACAATAAGGAATAAGTATAACGTAAAAAGAAAACAACGAAAAGGACAAATAATCACGATATTCTACACGGGCGTGTGGAATGCACACATGCACGCATGCACTATTAAAAAATAAATTGAAAAAATGAACCAATGAAAAGTGCATATAAAAAAAGAAAAATCGAGAAGTACAAGCAGTCAATTGCTGACACTCCCTGACGAGTGGACAGTTATCCGGAAGGTTCTGTCTACGAATCTCTGGAGTTGGGATTCTGAAGGTAATATCAGTCAGCTAACTGACAAGCCTTTATTATATATATATATTTATATATATATATATATATATATATATATAGAGAGAGAGAGAGAGAGAGATGAGTCCCAAAACAAACACACCTATCTGACTCTCAACTCCCACCCTCAAACACAAGAGAGACCAGACACACACACACACACACACACACACACACACACACACAGATATATGTACACACACACACATCACACACACTCCCAAAAAATAAAAAAATAACATACACATATCCCATCCATCGCCTATTCCAGTAACCAATATAAAGCTGTCAAAATGACTAAAGAGGTACATCTGAGATTCATTATGACCCCTCCTTAAAAAAAAAAACTTTAAAATATCTTTAACCAATTCCATTTTTCTTTTTGTGCCGTGTCCCTTCAGGACGTAAGCGATCATGGCTCTCCACCTCCTCCTGCCTCTTGTAGTTCTTAATAAATTT
>CAHIKZ030004775.1:0-15912 GCA_903632075.3 Acanthosepion pharaonis
ACTTTGCGTCCACTGCATTTTTTATTGGAAATCGCACTGCTGAGTTGAATGCAGTGCTTCCGCATGCCTCAATGAATTAATGAAAATAATTTCTGAACAAGTTTAGGATGAGGGTTTCATTATCCCTAATGGCAGATTAAAGAAGGAAAAGGTAAATATAAAGCACAGAGAGAAGGGAAAATATATAGAGATCACCTACTTTGCGTCTCACGGCATTTTATTGAAATTGCACTGCTGAGTTGAATGTGCGTTTCTGCGCTGCCCTCAATGAATTCTAATGAAAATTATTTCGATCAAGTTTAGATGAGGGTTTTGGCCTTTCCCTAATGGCAGATTAAAGAAGGAAAGGTAAATATAAAGCACTGAGAGAAGGGAAATATACAGTGATCACCCACTTTGTGTCCATTGCATTTTTATTGGAAATCGCAATTGCTGGAGTTGAATGCAGTGCTCTGCGCTGCCTCAATGAATTCTAATGAAAAATAATTTCGAACAAATTTAGATGAGGGTTTTGCCTTTCCTAATGGCAGATTAAAGAAGGGAAAGGTAAATATAAAGCACCGAGAGAAGGGAAATATACAGTGATCACCCACTTTTGCGTCCAACTGCATTTTTTATGGAAATCGCAATTCGCTGAGTTGAATGCAGTGCTTCCTACGCTGCCTCAATTAATTCTAATGAAAAAATAATTTCGAACAAGTTTTAGATGAGGGTTTTGCCTTTCCCTAATGCCAGATTAAAGAAGGGAAAGGTAAATATAAAGCACCGAGAGAAGGAAATATACAGTGATCACCCACTTTTGCGTCCACCGCATTTTTATTGGAAATCGCAATTCGCTGAGTTGAATGCAAAGCTTCCTACGCTGCCTCAATGAATTCTAATGAAAAAATAATTTCGAACACGTTTTAGATGAGGTTTTGCCCTTCCCTAACGGCACATTAAAGAAGGGAAAGGTAAATATAAAGCACCGAGAGAAGGGAACATACAGGATCACCCACTTTGTGTCCTCCTCATTTTTAGTGGAAATCGCAATTCGCTGAGTTGAATGCAGTGCTTCCTACGCTGCCTCAATTAATTCTAATGAAAAATAATTTCGAACAAGTTTTAGATGAGGGTTTTGCCTTCCCCTAATGGCACATTAAAGAAGGGAGGGTAAATATAAAGCACCGAGAGAAGGAAATATACAGTGATCACCACTTTGCGTCCACCGCATTTTTAGTGAAATCGCAATTCGCTGAGTTGAATGCAAAGCTTCCTGCAACATTAAAAAGGAAAGGTAAATATAAAGCCTCAATTAATTCTAATGAAAAATAATTTGAAAAATAAGAACAAGTTTTAGATGAGGGTTTTGCCTTTCCCAATGCCACATTAAAGAAGGGAAAGGTAAATATAAAGCACAGAGAGAAGCGGGAAATATACAGTGATCACCACTTTGTGTCCACCGCATTTTTATTGGAAATCGCAATTCGCTGAGTTGAATGCAGTGGTTCCTGCGCTGCCTCAATGAACCCTAATGAAAATAATTTCGAACAACGTTTTAGATGAGGGTTTTGCCTTTCCCTAAAGCCACATTAAAGAAGGAAAGGTAAATATAAAGCACCGAGAGAAGGGAAATATACAGTGATCACCCACTTTGCGTCCTCCGCATTTTTAGTGGAAATCGCAATTCGCTGAGTTGAATGCAGTGGTTCCTACGCCGCCTCAATGAATTCTAATGAAAATAATTTCGAACACGTTTTAGATGAGGGTTTTGCCTTTCCCTAATGGCACATTAAAGAAGGGAAAGGTAAATATAAAGCACCGAGAAGGGAAATATACAGTGATCACCCACTTTGCGTCCACCGCATTTTTTGGAAATCGCATTCGCTGAGTTGAATGGTGCTTTTGGCTACGCCTCAATGAATTCTAATGAAAATAATTTCGAACACGTTTTAGATGAGGGTTTTGCCTTTCCCTAATGGCACATTAAAGAAGGGAAAGGTAAATATAAAGCACCGAGAGAAGGGAAATATACAGTGATCACCCACTTTGCGTCCACCGCATTTTAGTGGAAATCGCAATTCGCTGAGTTGAATGCAGTGCTTCCTACGCTGCCTCAATGAATTCTAATGAAAAAATAATTTCGAACACGTTTTAGATGAGGTTTTGCCTTTCCCTAATGGCACATTAAAAAAAAGGAAAGGTAAATATAAAGCACCGAGAGAAGGGAAATATACAGTGATCACCCACTTTGCGTCCACCGCATTTTTATTGGAAATCGCAATTCGCTGAGTTGAATGCAGTGCTTCCTACGCTGCCTCAATGAATTCTAATGAAAAATAATTTCGAACAAGTTTTAGATGAGGGTTTTGCCTTTCCCTAATGGCACATTAAAGAAGGGAAAGGTAAATATAAAGCACCGAGAGAAGGAAATATACAGTGATCACCACTTTGCGTCCACCGCATTTTTATTGGAAATCGCAATTCGCTGAGTTGAATGCAGTGCTTCCTACGCTGCCTCAATGAATTCTAATGAAAATAATTTCGAAACACGTTTTAGATGAGGGTTTTGCTTTTCCCTAATGGCACATTAAAGAAGGAAAGGTAAATATAAAGCACCGAGAGAAGGGAAATATACAGTGATCACCCACTTTGCGTCCACCGCATTTTTAGTGGAAATCGCAATTCGCTGAGTTGAATGCAGTGCTTCCTACGCTGCCTCAATGAATTCTAATGAAAATAATTTCGAACACGTTTTAGATGAGGGTTTTGCTTTTCCCTAATGGCACATTAAAGAAGGGAAAGGTAAATATAAAGCACCGAGAGAAGGGAAATATACAGTGATCACCCACTTTGCGTCCACCGCATTTTTATTGGAAATCGCAATTCGCTGAGTTGAATGCAGTGCTTCCTACGCTGCCTCAATTAATTCTAATGAAAAATAATTTCGAACACGTTTTAGATGAGGGTTTTGCCTTTCCCTAATGGCACATTAAAGAAGGGAAAGGTAAATATAAAGCACCGAGAGAAGGAATATATACAGTGATCACCCACTTTGCGTCCACCGCATTTTTAGTGGAAATCGCAATTCGCTGAGTTGAATGCAGTGCTTCCTACGCTGCCTCAATGAATTCTAATGAAAAATAATTTCGAACAAGTTTTAGATGAGGGTTTTGCCTTTCCCTAATGGCACATTAAAAGAAGGAAAGGTAAATATAAAGCACCGAGAGAAGGAAATATACAGTGATCACCCACTTTGCGTCCACCGCATTTTTATTGGAAATCGCAATTCGCTGAGTTGAATGCAGTGCTTCCTACGCTGCCTCAATGAATTCTAATGAAAAATAATTTCGAACACGTTTTAGATGAGGGTTTTGGCTTTCCCTAATGGCACATTAAAGAAGGGAAAGGTAATATAAAGCACCGAGAGAAGGGAAATATACAGTGATCACCCACTTTGCGTCCACCGCATTTTTATTGGAAATCGCAATTCGCTGAGTTGAATGCAGTGCTTCCTACGCTGCCTCAATGAATTCTAATGAAAAATAATTTCGAACAAGTTTTAGATGAGGGTTTTGCCTTTCCCTAATGGCACATTAAAGAAGGGAAAGGTAAATATAAAGCACCGAGAGAAGGAAATATACAGTGATCACCCACTTTGCGTCCACCGCATTTTTATTGGAAATCGCAATTCGCTGAGTTGAATGCAGTGCTTCCTACGCCGCCTCAATGAATTCTAATGAAAAATAATTTCGAACAAGTTTTAGATGAGGGTTTTGCCTTTCCCTAATGGCACATTAAAGAAGGGAAAGGTAAATATAAAGCACCGAGAGAAGGGAAATATACAGTGATCACCCACTTTGCGTCCACCGCATTTTTTTATTGGAAATCGCAATTCGCTGAGTTGAATGCAGTGCTTCCTACGCTGCCTCAATGAATTCTAATGAAAAATAATTTCGAACACGTTTTAGATGAGGGTTTTGCCTTTCCCTAATGGCACATTAAAGAAGGGAAAGGTAAATATAAAGCACCGAGAGAAGGGAAATATACAGTGATCACCCACTTTGCGTCCACCGCATTTTTAGTGGAAATCGCAATTCGCTGAGTTGAATGCAGTGCTTCCTACGCTGCCTCAATGAATTCTAATGAAAAAATAATTTCGAACACGTTTTAGATGAGGGTTTTGCTTTTCCCTAATGGCACATTAAAGAAGGGAAAGGTAAATATAAAGCACCGAGAGAAGGGAAATATACAGTGATCACCCACTTTGCGTCCACCGCATTTTTATTGGAAATCGCAATTCGCTGAGTTGAATGCAGTGCTTCCTACGCTGCCTCAATGAATTCTAATGAAAAATAATTTCGAACACGTTTTAGATGAGGGTTTTGCCTTTCCCTAATGGCACATTAAAGAAGGAAAGGTAAATATAAAGCACCGAGAGAAGGGAAATATACAGTGATCACCCACTTTGCGTCCACCGCATTTTTAGTGGAAATCGCAATTCGCTGAGTTGAATGCAGTGCTTCCTACGCTGCCTCAATGAATTCTAATGAAAAATAATTTCGAACAAGTTTTAGATGAGGGTTTTGCCTTTCCCTAATGGCACATTAAAGAAGGGAAAGGTAAATATAAAGCACCGAGAGAAGGAAATATACAGTGATCACCCACTTTGCGTCCACCGCATTTTTAGTGGAAATCGCAATTCGCTGAGTTGAATGCAGTGCTTCCTACGCTGCCTCAATGAATTCTAATGAAAAATAATTTCGAACAAGTTTTAGATGAGGGTTTTGCCTTTCCCTAATGGCACATTAAAGAAGGAAAGGTAAATATAAAGCACCGAGAGAAGGGAAATATACAGTGATCACCCACTTTGCGTCCACCGCATTTTTAGTGGAAATCGCAATTCGCTGAGTTGAATGCAGTGCTTCCTACGCTGCCTCAATGAATTCTAATGAAAAATAATTTCGAACACGTTTTAGATGAGGTTTTGCCTTTTCCTAATGGCACATTAAAGAAGGGAAAGGTAAATATAAAGCACCGAGAGAAGGAAATATACAGTGATCACCCACTTTGCGTCCACCGCATTTTTAGTGGAAATCGCAATTCGCTGAGTTGAATGCAGTGCTTCCTACGCTGCCTCAATGAATTCTAATGAAAAATAATTTCGAACACGTTTTAGATGAGGGTTTTGCCTTTCCCTAATGGCACATTAAAGAAGGGAAAGGTAAATATAAAGCACCGAGAGAAGGGAAATATACAGTGATCACCACTTTGCGTCCACCGCATTTTTTAGTGGAAATCGCAATTCGCTGAGTTGAATGCAGTGCTTCCTACGCTGCCTCAATGAATTCTAATGAAAATAATTTCGAACAAGTTTTAGATGAGGGTTTTGCCTTTCCCTAATGGCACATTAAAGAAGGGAAAGGTAAATATAAAGCACAGAGAGAAGGGAAATATACAGTGATCACCCACTTTGCGTCCACCGCATTTTTATTGGAAATCGCAATTGCTGAGTTGAATGCAGTGCTTCCTACGCTGCCTCAATGAATTCTAATGAAAAATAATTTCGAACACGTTTTAGATGAGGGTTTTGCCTTTCCCTAATGGCACATTAAAGAAGGAAAGGTAAATATAAAGCACCGAGAGAAGGGAAATATACAGTGATCACCCACTTTGCGTCCACCGCATTTTTGTTGGAAATCGCAATTCGCTGAGTTGAATGCAGTGCTTCCTACGCTGCCTCAATGAATTCTAATGAAAATAATTTCGAACAAGTTTTAGATGAGGGTTTTGCCTTTCCCTAATGGCACATTAAAGAAGGAAAGGTAAATATAAAGCACCGAGAGAAGGAAATATACAGTGATCACCCACTTTGCGTCCACCGCATTTTTAGTG
Organism: Acanthosepion pharaonis; assembly: GCA_903632075.3. Lineage (NCBI taxonomy): Eukaryota > Metazoa > Mollusca > Cephalopoda > Sepiida > Sepiidae > Acanthosepion > Acanthosepion pharaonis. Next base: position 5,875 of record CAHIKZ030004775.1, read on the forward strand.
GAAATCGCAATTCGCTGAGTTGAATTCAGTGCTTCCTACGCTGCCTCAATGAATTCTAATGAAAAATAATTTCGAACACGTTTTAGATGAGGGTTTTGCCTTTCCCTAATGGCACATTAAAGAAGGGAAAGGTAAATATAAAGCACCGAGAGAAGGAAATATACAGTGATCACCCACTTTGCGTCCACCGCATTTTTAGTGGAAATCGCAATTCGCTGAGTTGAATGCAGTGCTTCCTACGCTGCCTCAATGAATTCTAATGAAAAATAATTTCGAACACGTTTTAGATGAGGGTTTTGCCTTTCCCTAATGGCACATTAAAGAAGGAAAGGTAAAATATAAAGCACCGAGAGAAGGGAAATATACAGTGATCACCCACTTTGCGTCCACCGCATTTTTATTGGAAATCGCAATTCGCTGAGTTGAATGCAGTGCTTCCTACGCTGCCTCAATGAATTCTAATGAAAATAATTTCGAACACGTTTTAGATGAGGGTTTTGCCTTTCCCTAATGGCACATTAAAGAAGGGAAAGGTAAATATAAAGCACCGAGAGAAGGGAAATATACAGTGATCACCCACTTTGCGTCCACCGCATTTTTATTGGAAATCGCAATGCTGAGTTGAATGCAGTGCTTCCTACGCTGCCTCAATGAATTCTAATGAAAAATAATTTCGAACACGTTTTAGATGAGGGTTTTGCCTTTCCCTAATGGCACATTAAAGAAGGGAAAGGTAAATATAAAGCACCGAGAGAAGGGAAATATACAGTGATCACCCACTTTGCGTCCACCGCATTTTTTATTGGAAATCGCAATTCGCTGAGTTGAATGCAGTGCTTCCTACGCTGCCTCAATGAATTCTAATGAAAAATAATTTCGAACACGTTTTAGATGAGGGTTTTGCCTTTCCCTAATGGCACATTAAAGAAGGGAAAGGTAAATATAAAGCACCGAGAGAAGGGAAATATACAGTGATCACCCACTTTGCGTCCACCGCATTTTTATTGGAAATCGCAATTCGCTGAGTTGAATGCAGTGCTTCCTACGCTGCCTCAATGAATTCTAATGAAAAATAATTTCGAACACGTTTTAGATGAGGGTTTTGCCTTCCCTAATGGCACATTAAAGAAGGAAAGGTAAATATAAAGCACCGAGAGAAGGGAAATATACAGTGATCACCCACTTTGCGTCCACCGCATTTTTTATTGGAAATCGCAATTCGCTGAGTTGAATGCAGTGCTTCCTACGCTGCCTCAATGAATTCTAATGAAAATAATTTCGAACACGTTTTAGATGAGGGTTTTGCCTTTCCCTAATGGCACATTAAAGAAGGGAAAGGTAAATATAAAGCACCGAGAGAAGGGAAATATACAGTGATCACCCACTTTGCGTCCACCGCATTTTTGTTGGAAATCGCAATTCGCTGAGTTGAATGCAGTGCTTCCTACGCTGCCTCAATGAATTCTAATGAAAAATAATTTCGAACACGTTTTAGATGAGGGTTTTGCCTTTCCCTAATGGCACATTAAAGAAGGGAAAGGTAAATATAAAGCACCGAGAGAAGGGAAATATACAGTGATCACCCACTTTGCGTCCACCGCATTTTTATTGGAAATCGCAATTCGCTGAGTTGAATGCAGTGCTTCCTACGCTGCCTCAATGAATTCTAATGAAAAATAATTTCGAACACGTTTTAGATGAGGGTTTTGCCTTTCCCTAATGGCACATTAAAGAAGGGAAAGGTAAATATAAAGCACCGAGAGAAGGGAAATATACAGTGATCACCCACTTTGCGTCCACCGCATTTTTATTGGAAATCGCAATTCGCTGAGTTGAATGCAGTGCTTCCTACGCTGCCTCAATGAATTCTAATGAAAAATAATTTCGAACACGTTTTAGATGAGGGTTTTGCCTTTCCCTAATGGCACATTAAAAAGGGAAAGGTAAATATAAAGCACCGAGAGAAGGGAAATATACAGTGATCACCCACTTTGCGTCCACCGCATTTTTAGTGGAAATCGCAATTCGCTGAGTTGAATGCAGTGCTTCCTACGCTGCCTCAATGAATTCTAATGAAAAATAATTTCGAACAAGTTTTAGATGAGGGTTTTGCCTTTCCCTAATGGCACATTAAAGAAGGAAAGGTAAATATAAAGCACCGAGAGAAGGGAAATATACAGTGATCACCCACTTTGCGTCCACCGCATTTTTTTGGAAATCGCAATTCGCTGAGTTGAATGCAGTGCTTCCTACGCTGCCTCAATGAATTCTAATGAAAAATAATTTCGAACACGTTTTAGATGAGGGTTTTGCCTTTCCCTAATGGCACATTAAAGAAGGAAAGGTAAATATAAAAAGCACCGAGAGAAGGAAATATACAGTGATCACCCACTTTGCGTCCACCGCATTTTTATTGGAAATCGCAATTCGCTGAGTTGAATGCAGTGCTTCCTACGCTGCCTCAATGAATTCTAATGAAAAATAATTTCGAACACGTTTTAGATGAGGGTTTTGCCTTTCCCTAATGGCACATTAAAGAAGGGAAAGGTAAATATAAAGCACCGAGAGAAGGGAAATATACAGTGATCACCCACTTTGCGTCCACCGCATTTTTATTGGAAATCGCAATTCGCTGAGTTGAATGCAGTGCTTCCTACGCTGCCTCAATGAATTCTAATGAAAAATAATTTCGAACAAGTTTTAGATGAGGGTTTTGCCTTTCCTAATGGCACATTAAAGAAGGGAAAGGTAAATATAAAGCACCGAGAGAAGGAAATATACAGTGATCACCCACTTTGCGTCCACCGCATTTTTATTGGAAATCGCAATTCGCTGAGTTGAATGCAGTGCTTCCTACGCTGCCTCAATGAATTCTAATGAAAATAATTTCGAACACGTTTTAGATGAGGGTTTTGCCTTTCCCTAATGGCACATTAAAGAAGGAAAAAGGTAAATATAAAGCACCGAGAGAAGGGAAATATACAGTGATCACCCACTTTGCGTCCACCGCATTTTTATTGGAAATCGCAATTCGCTGAGTTGAATGCAGTGCTTCCTACGCTGCCTCAATGAATTCTAATGAAAAATAATTTCGAACAAGTTTTAGATGAGGGTTTTGCCTTTCCCTAATGGCACATTAAAGAAGGGAAAGGTAAATATAAAGCACCGAGAGAAGGGAAATATACAGTGATCACCCACTTTGCGTCCACCGCATTTTTAGTGGAAATCGCAATTCGCTGAGTTGAATGCAGTGCTTCCTACGCTGCCTCAATGAATTCTAATGAAAAATAATTTCGAACACGTTTTAGATGAGGGTTTTGCCTTTCCCTAATGGCACATTAAAGAAGGGAAAGGTAAATATAAAGCACCGAGAGAAGGAAATATACAGTGATCACCCACTTTTGCGTCCACCGCATTTTTATTGGAAATCGCAATTGCTGAGTTGAATGCAGTGCTTCCTACGCTGCCTCAATGAATTCTAATGAAAAATAATTTCGAACAAGTTTTAGATGAGGGTTTTGCCTTTCCCTAATGGCACATTAAAGAAGGGAAAGGTAAATATAAAGCACCGAGAGAAGGGAAATATACAGTGATCACCCACTTTGCGTCCACCGCATTTTTAGTGGAAATCGCAATTGCTGAGTTGAATGCAGTGCTTCCTACGCTGCCTCAATGAATTCTAATGAAAAATAATTTCGAACACGTTTTAGATGAGGGTTTTGCCTTTCCCTAATGGCACATTAAAGAAGGAAAGGTAAATATAAAGCACCGAGAGAAGGGAAATATACAGTGATCACCCACTTTGCGTCCACCGCATTTTTATTGGAAATCGCAATTCGCTGAGTTGAATGCAGTGCTTCCTACGCTGCCTCAATGAATTCTAATGAAAAATAATTTCGAACACGTTTTAGATGAGGGTTTTGCCTTTCCCTAATGGCACATTAAAGAAGGAAAGGTAAATATAAAGCACCGAGAGAAGGGAAATATACAGTGATCACCCACTTTGCGTCCACCGCATTTTTATTGGAAATCGCAATTCGCTGAGTTGAATGCAGTGCTTCCTACGCTGCCTCAATGAATTCTAATGAAAAATAATTTCGAACACGTTTTAGATGAGGGTTTTGCCTTTCCCTAATGGCACATTAAAGAAGGGAAAGGTAAATATAAAGCCTTAAAGAAGGGAAGGTGAAAGCACCGAGAGAAGGGAAATATACAGTGATCACCCACTTTGCGTCCACCGCATTTTTATTGGAAATCGCAATTCGCTGAGTTGAATGCAGTGCTTCCTACGCTGCCTCAATGAATTCTAATGAAAAATAATTTCGAACACGTTTTAGATGAGGGTTTTGCCTTTCCCTAATGGCACATTAAAGAAGGGAAAGGTAAATATAAAGCACCGAGAGAAGGGAAATATACAGTGATCACCCACTTTGCGTCCACCGCATTTTTATTGGAAATCGCAATTCGCTGAGTTGAATGCAGTGCTTCCTACGCTGCCTCAATGAATTCTAATGAAAAATAATTTCGAACACGTTTTAGATGAGGGTTTTGCCTTTCCCTAATGGCACATTAAAGAAGGGAAAGGTAAATATAAAGCACCGAGAGAAGGGAAATATACAGTGATCACCCACTTTGCGTCCACCGCATTTTTATTGGAAATCGCAATTCGCTGAGTTGAATGCAGTGCTTCCTACGCTGCCTCAATGAATTCTAATGAAAATAATTTCGAACACGTTTTAGATGAGGGTTTTGCCTTTCCCTAATGGCACATTAAAGAAGGGAAAGGTAAATATAAAGCACCGAGAGAAGGGAAATATACAGTGATCACCCACTTTGCGTCCACCGCATTTTTTATTGGAAATCGCAATTCGCTGAGTTGAATGCAGTGCTTCCTACGCTGCCTCAATGAATTCTAATGAAAAATAATTTCGAACACGTTTTAGATGAGGGTTTTGCCTTTCCCTAATGGCACATTAAAGAAGGAAAGGTAAATATAAAGCACCGAGAGAAGGGAAATATACAGTGATCACCCACTTTGCGTCCACCGCATTTTTATTGGAAATCGCAATTCGCTGAGTTGAATGCAGTGCTTCCTACGCTGCCTCAATGAATTCTAATGAAAATAATTTCGAACACGTTTTAGATGAGGGTTTTGCCTTTCCCTAATGGCACATTAAAGAAGGGAAAGGTAAATATAAAGCACCGAGAGAAGGGAAATATACAGTGATCACCCACTTTGCGTCCACCGCATTTTTATTGGAAATCGCAATTCGCTGAGTTGAATGCAGTGCTTCCTACGCTGCCTCAATGAATTCTAATGAAAAATAATTTCGAACACGTTTTAGATGAGGGTTTTGCCTTTCCCTAATGGCACATTAAAGAAGGGAAAGGTAAATATAAAGCACCGAGAGAAGGGAAATATACAGTGATCACCCACTTTGCGTCCACCGCATTTTTATTGGAAATCGCAATTCGCTGAGTTGAATGCAGTGCTTCCTACGCTGCCTCAATGAATTCTAATGAAAAATAATTTCGAACACGTTTTAGATGAGGGTTTTGCCTTTCCCTAATGGCACATTAAAGAAGGAAAGGTAAATATAAAGCACCGAGAGAAGGGAAATATACAGTGATCACCCACTTTGCGTCCACCGCATTTTTGTTGGAAATCGCAATTCGCTGAGTTGAATGCAGTGCTTCCTACGCTGCCTCAATGAATTCTAATGAAAATAATTTCGAACACGTTTTAGATGAGGGTTTTGCCTTTCCCTAATGGCACATTAAAGAAGGAAAGGTAAATATAAAGCACCGAGAGAAGGGAAATATACAGTGATCACCCACTTTGCGTCCACCGCATTTTTATTGGAAATCGCAATTGCTGAGTTGAATGCAGTGCTTCCTACGCTGCCTCAATGAATTCTAATGAAAAATAATTTCGAACACGTTTTAGATGAGGGTTTTGCCTTTCCCTAATGGCACATTAAAGAAGGAAAGGTAAATATAAAGCACCGAGAGAAGGGAAATATACAGTGATCACCCACTTTGCGTCCACCGCATTTTTTTTTATTGGAAATCGCAATTCGCTGAGTTGAATGCAGTGCTTCCCTACGCTGCCTCAATGAATTCTAATGAAAAATAATTTCGAACACGTTTTAGATGAGGGTTTTGCCTTTCCCTAATGGCACATTAAAGAAGGGAAAGGTAAATATAAAGCACCGAGAGAAGGAAATATACAGTGATCACCCACTTTGCGTCCACCGCATTTTTATTGGAAATCGCAATTCGCTGAGTTGAATGCAGTGCTTCCTACGCTGCCTCAATGAATTCTAATGAAAAATAATTTCGAACACGTTTTAGATGAGGGTTTTGCCTTTCCCTAATGGCACATTAAAGAAGGGAAAGGTAAATATAAAGCACCGAGAGAAGGGAAATATACAGTGATCACCCACTTTGCGTCCACCGCATTTTTATTGGAAATCGCAATTCGCTGAGTTGAATGCAGTGCTTCCTACGCTGCCTCAATGAATTCTAATGAAAAATAATTTCGAACACGTTTTAGATGAGGGTTTTGCCTTTCCCTAATGGCACATTAAAGAAGGGAAAGGTAAATATAAAGCACCGAGAGAAGGGAAATATACAGTGATCACCCACTTTGCGTCCACCGCATTTTTGTTGGAAATCGCAATTCGCTGAGTTGAATGCAGAGCTTCCTACGCTGCCTCAATGAATTCTAATGAAAAATAATTTCGAACACGTTTTAGATGAGGGTTTTGCCTTTCCCTAATGGCACATTAAAGAAGGGAAAGGTAAATATAAAGCACCGAGAGAAGGGAAATATACAGTGATCACCCACTTTGCGTCCACCGCATTTTTATTGGAAATCGCAATTCGCTGAGTTGAATGCAGAACTTCCTACGCTGCCTCAATGAATTCTAATGAAAAATAATTTCGAACACGTTTTAGATGAGGGTTTTGCCTTTCCCTAATGGCACATTAAAGAAGGGAAAGGTAAATATAAAGCACCGAGAGAAGGGAAATATACAGTGATCACCCACTTTGCGTCCACCGCATTTTTAGTGGAAATCGCAATTCGCTGAGTTGAATGCAGTGCTTCCTACGCTGCCTCAATGAATTCTAATGAAAAATAATTTCGAACACGTTTTAGATGAGGGTTTTGCCTTTCCCTAATGGCACATTAAAGAAGGGAAAGGTAAATATAAAAGCACCGAGAGAAGGGAAATATACAGTGATCACCCACTTTGCGTCCACCGCATTTTTTATTGGAAATCGCAATTCGCTGAGTTGAATGCAGTGCTTCCTACGCTGCCTCAATGAATTCTAATGAAAAATAATTTCGAACACGTTTTAGATGAGGGTTTTGCCTTTCCCTAATGGCACATTAAAGAAGGGAAAGGTAAATATAAAGCACCGAGAGAAGGGAAATATACAGTGATCACCCACTTTGCGTCCACCGCATTTTTATTGGAAATCGCAATTCGCTGAGTTGAATGCAGTGCTTCCTACGCTGCCTCAATGAATTCTAATGAAAAATAATTTCGAACACGTTTTAGATGAGGGTTTTGCCTTTCCCTAATGGCACATTAAAGAAGGAAAGGTAAATATAAAGCACCGAGAGAAGGGAAATATACAGTGATCACCCACTTTTGCGTCCACCGCATTTTTATTGGAAATCGCAATTCGCTGAGTTGAATGCAGTGCTTCCTACGCTGCCTCAATGAATTCTAATGAAAATAATTTCGAACACGTTTTAGATGAGGGTTTTGCCTTTCCCTAATGGCACATTAAAGAAGGAAAGGTAAATATAAAGCACCGAGAGAAGGGAAATATACAGTGATCACCCACTTTGCGTCCACCGCATTTTTATTGGAAATCGCAATTCGCTGAGTTGAATGCAGTAGAAGCTTCCTACGCTGCCTCAATGAATTCTAATGAAAAATATTTCGAACACGTTTTAGATGAGGGTTTTTGCCTTCCATTAATGGCACATTAAAAAGAAGGGAAAGGTAAATATAAAGCACCGAGGAGAAGGGAAAAAATATACAGTGATCACCCACTTTGCGTCCACCGCATTTTTATTGGAAATCGCAATTCGCTGAGTTGAATGCAGTGCTTCCTACGCTGCCTCAATGAATTCTAATGAAAAATAATTTCGAACACGTTTTAGATGAGGGTTTGCCTTTTCCTAATGGCACATTAAAGAAGGGAAAGGTAAATATAAAGCACCGAGAGAAGGGAAATATACAGTGATCACCACTTTGCGTCCACCGCATTTTTTATTGGAAATCGCAATTCGCTGAGTTGAATGCAGTGCTTCCTACGCTGCCTCAATGAATTCTAATGAAAAAAATAATTTCGAACACGTTTTAGATGAGGGTTTTGCCTTTCCTAATGGCACATTAAAGAAGGGAAAGGTAAATATAAAGCACCGAGAGAAGGGAAATATACAGTGATCACCCACTTTGCGTCCACCGCATTTTTTATTGGAAATCGCATTCGCTGAGTTGAATGCAGTGCTTCCTACGCTGCTGCCTCAATGAATTCTAATGAAAATAATTTCGAACACGTTTTAGATGAGGGTTTTGCCTTTCCCTAATGGCACATTAAAGAAGGAAAGGTAAATATAAAGCACGTGTCGAGAGAAGGGAAATATACAGTGATCACCCACTTTGCGTCCACCGCATTTTTATTGGAAATCGCAATTCGCTGAGTTGAATGCAGTGCTTCCTACGCCGCCTCAATGAATTTAATGAAAAATAATTTCGAACACGTTTTAGATGAGGGTTTTGCCTTTCCCTAATGGCACATTAAAAGAAGGAAAGGTAAATATAAAGCACCGAGAGAAGGGAAATATACAGTGATCACCCACTTTGCGTCCACCGCATTTTTAGTGGAAATCGTAATTCGCTGAGTTGAATGCAGTGCTTCCTACGCTGCCTCAATTAATTCTAATGAAAATAATTTCGAACACGTTTTAGATGAGGGTTTTGCCTTTCCTAATGGCACATTAAAGAAGGGAAAGGTAAATATAAAAGCACCGAGAGAAGGGAATATACAGTGATCACCCACTTTGCGTCCACCGCATTTTTTTTGAAATCGCAATTCGCTGAGTTGAATGCAGTGCTTCCTACGCCGCCTCAATGAATTCTAATGAAAATAATTTCGAACACGTTTTAGATGAGGGTTTTGCCTTTCCCTAATGGCACAAAGAAGGGGAAAGGTAAAATATAAAGCACCGAGAGAAGGGAAATATACAGTGATCACCACCTTTGCGTCCACCGCATTTTTAGTGGAAACGCAATTCGCTGAGTTGAATGCAGTGCTCCTACGCTGCCTCAATGAATTCTAATGAAAAAATAATTTCGAACAAGTTTTAGATGAGGGTTTTGCCTTCCTAATGGCACATTAAAGAAGGGAAAGGTAAATATAAAGCACCGAGAGAAGGGAAATATACAGTGATCCCACTTTGCGTCCACCGCATTTTAGTGGAAATCGCATTTCGCTGAGTTGAATGCAGTGCCTTCCTGCGCCCTCAATGAATTCTAATGAAAAATAATTTCGAAACGTTTTAGATGAGGGTTTTGCCTTTCCCTAATGGCATTAAAGAAGGGAAAGGTAAATATAAAGCACCGAGAGAAGGGAAATATACAGTGATCACCCACTTTGCGTCCACCGCATTTTTTTTTAGTGGAAATCGCATTTCGCTGAGTTGAATGCAGTGCTTCCTACGCTGCCTCAATGAATTCTAATGAAAAATAATTTCGAACACGTTTTAGATGAGGGTTTTGCCTTTCCCTAATGGCATTAAAGAAGGAAAGGTAAATAAAAGCACCGAGAGAAGGAAATATACAGTGATCACCCACTTTGCGTCCACTGCATTTTTTTTATTGGAAATCGCAATTCGCTGAGTTGAATGCGTTGCTTCCTACGCTGCCTCAATGAATTCTAATGAAAAATAATTTCGAACACGTTTTAGATGAGGCCCTTTTTTTTTTAAGGGGGAAAATTTTGTTTAAAAATTTC
>CAHIKZ030004776.1:0-5000 GCA_903632075.3 Acanthosepion pharaonis
CAGTGTTCTACCTGGCTTCTGTCCTCTTGGAATTTTATATATATATATATATATATATATATATATATATATATATATATATAGGAGTATAAGTTTGCAGGTATGCAGAAAATAGAACATGTTGGGTGCATAATCCGGAGTTCCTTAGTATTTTTGTTTTTATTTTTAAGAAGACGGTGCTCCATACAGAAGTAGACCTTTAATAATAATAATAATATTTTTTGTTCCTTCGCTAATCATATTTTTAAACATATACATATATATATATATATATATATATATATATATATATATATATATATATATATATATATATCTTATATGTATACTGAACTCTGATATTATCTATCTATCTATCTAATTTTAATCTCGTGTTCCTCACATTAAACAGACCTTGTGTCACAACCTGACATTTGGATATTTGAGTAAATACAAAAAAAAAAAAGCCTGGCGATTGTCAGATTCAAATGCAATTTTCAGTAACTTATTAATGAATGAATGTTTTTATTTACTGAATCGGTTGGTAGCAAATCAAAAATGTAATCAAACTCAGAAATAATATCTACGCAAAATAGTTAAAAAGTTTATACAAATTTCTTGTTTAGTTTTTTCGCGGTTAAAATGGCGGTTCGATGAGTGACAAAATGAAAGGGAAAAGTTTTTTAAAAAGCTTCAACTGATTAAATTCATTACTTTTATTTAATTCGGATTAGCTTGAAATTATTATCATTTTTCAAACAGAATCAACATTTAAGTTCAAAAATGTCATTTTTTTTATTTGTTGTTCGATAGAATTATGTACGATTACTTTTCCCTCAAATGAAGAGGGAAAGACGTTGGATTAGATAAATTGAAAGATAAAGATAGAGACTGAGATAGATATCAGTTTTAATAAAATAGATAAATAAATAATGAAAAGATAGAGAGAGAGACAGTAAGTCAGGTTGATAGATAGACAGACAGACAGGTAAAGAGACAGACAGATAGATAGATAGATAGATAGATAGATAGGTAATGAAGCGATACAGATAGATAGCAGTTTTTATAAAATAGACAGACAGACAAAAAAAGTATAGGGATATTCCAAACGTAGCTTAGATATGGCACAAGGCCGAAAGTAAGGGACACCCTGTGAGGATCGAACTCACTGCTAAGTCGTAAGTTTCGAGTGACAAGATTGATAACCATTACACCGCCCCAAGTTGATAGATATTAAGATAGAAAGAAAGCAGTTTGAATTAGATAGATAGATAGATAGATAGATAGATAGATAGATAGATAGATAGATATTTAAAGGAATCAGATAGATAGATAGATAGATAGATAGATAGATAGATAGATAGATAGATAGATAGATAGAAATCAGTTTTAATAAGATAGACAGATAGATACTGCATATAGACGAACAGACAGACAGACAGACATACGAAATATAAAAAGTAAATGTTCTGCAATGTCACACACACACACTTCCAAGCCGACACACATTCACACACACACAGACCCAGACACACAGACTAACATACGTATCTGACACGCATATCCACAAAGTGACAAAACAGTTTCATTATTAAAATTTGGTTTCAAGCTAAATTATTAGTAGTATTAGTATTAGTAGTAGTAGTAGTAGTATTAGTAGTAGTAGTATTAGTAGTAGTATTACTATTAGTAGTAGTATTATTATTAGTAGTATTAGCCTAAACGTTTTCTATGAGTAAAATGCCTTGAACTTTAAAAATTAAAACACTAATTGGCTTTAACCATGGAGCAAGTGATAGCAAGTCTTTTTAATTTATCCATCAAGCCTAAATATTATTATTATTATTATTATTATTATTATTATTATTATTATTGTTTTTTTCTTTTGATTCAACCTTCGATAAAATTATTTCTGAAAACATTTTCCTCAATTCAATAATGAAAAAACTTGTTTTTTACTTTTATTTTCACTCGACAAACAATTGAACTAAATTTGGATTTCTAGGAAATTTTCCCAAAAAAAAATGAATTATACAAAAGCAGAACTACTCTCATAAACACACACGTAGATATATATATATATATATATATATATATATATATATATATATATATATATATATATATATATATATATATATATATATATATATATATATATATATATATATATATATATATATATATATATATATATATATATATATATATATATAATATTTATAGATGTATATATGTATATGTATATATCCAAGTATGTATATTTATGTTTATATATATATACATATATATATATATATACACACACACACACAGAGATATTGTCATTTAGTCTCAACACTTCTGGTGTCTTATCAGGTGATGGTGATGAATGTAGAAATATATATATATATATATATATATGTTTTATCAGTTATCTAATTTCCAAATTCTAACCGGGTATTGAACTGACACTCTTTGGGTCACTTGGTGTAACTAACGCCTTCATCCACTGTGCCATGTGTCCTTGAGGAAATCTGTGGCGTGGATTTTTGTCTATTATAAACCTCATGTCTTAGAGAGAGAGAGAGAGAGGGGGGTGATAGATGGACAGATAGATAGATTATAGGTCGATAGATGCTGTATTTAGATACATAGATCAGGTGACAGAATTGCAGTATATATATTTATATATATATATATATATATATAGAGAGAGAGAGAGAGAGAGAGGGCGACAAGTTGTTTCATGCTAGACACAATCGAATTGCGTCTAGCATGAAAACAGCAAATCGCCTCTGAGTGTTGAATACAATGTTCACTTTTATATTTATATTTATATAAGCTCTATCTTTGATATTGAGCACTTTTATCCCATAAATAAAGAACACCTTAAAACTAGATTTATTCATATACATATAGTCAGACAGACAGAGAGACAGACAGACAGGTTGGTAAATGGACAGATAGAGAGATAGACGCAGAGAGATAGATAGATAGATACATACATACATACATACATACATACATACATACATACATACGTAGAAAGTCACATACACATCCAAGCGGATACACATTCACACAGTGAAAGCCAGACACACACACGTACGCACAAAATAGTTTGATTATTAAAAATAAAAATTGTTTTTCAAGTCAAATTATTAGTAGTATTAGTATTCCTATCAGTAATAGTAGCAGTAGTAGTAGTTTAAACGTTTCGTCACGCGTAAAAGTCTTTGAGAATTCAAACATTAATTTCTATCGACTATAATCATGGATCAAGTGACAACAAGTCTCTTTAATATCCATTAAGCCTGCTATTATTATTATTATTATTATTATTATTGTTGTTGTTGTTGTTGTTGTTGTTGTTGTTGTTAATTTCATTTGATTTGATCTTTAATAAAATTATTTCTGAAGATATTGTCTTCAACTAAATAGTGAAAGAGGTAATTTCTGTTGCTTTTATTTAGCAGATATCATTATTATTATTTTTTTTTTTTTTTTGATTTCTGGCGTTTACACATTTCTTTCCGGGTCCCGCCCAGGGACCTAAGGTTAGAAATGGCATCATGACACTTTCCACTGACAAAAAAAAAAAAAAAAAAATTTTATATAGATAAAGCCCTTCGTAAAGTGTGGGCTGTACTTGTGAGAACAATTTTTGTATCTCCTTGAGGCATGGACTTCCAGGAATCCCTTCAATTAGTCTACTGCAATCTTTTCCAACCAGTCCTAGGGCTCCAACTACAACAGGGATTGTTGATGTTCCCATATGCCACATTTTCGAGATTTCTATTTCAAGGTCCTTGTATTTTGACAGCTTTTTGAATATCTTCAAAGATACATTGCAGTCAGCAGGACTGCCATATCAATAAGGAGGCACGTTTTTTTGTTTGTGGTCTTTAATAACAATATCTATGATTGGCCTTGATTGTTCTGTCAGTGTGTGTATTGTGTAGTCCCATAGAATTGTAACAGGTCCTATCTCCGTAACCGGGTCTGGGTGGTGTTCATACCAGTTTCTTTCAGTTTCTTCCGTAGAAGTTGCAGATTTTTCCAGTGCAGATATTGGCCCACTCTGTCATGTCGGGTTTTATATTCAGTGGGTGCCAATATCGTGCAACCTGATACAAGATGATCAATCGTTTCTGGATATTTATCACAGAATCTGCATTTTGGGCTGACACAATATTTTAGTATATGTGCTTGATAATTCCTAGTTAACAAGCATTGGTCCTGCGCAGCAAGGATAAAACCTTCAGTTTCCCCTTTCAACCCTGCACTACGTAGCCACTGATGGATACGGGGTTTTGTTTACGTCAGCTTGTTTGGTACGGGCAGAGTATTGGCCATGAAGCGGTTTATCTTGCCATCGCTTCTGTATCTGGTCGGTTGCATTCGTCTTTGCTGTCTTTTTTAAGTATTTTGCAGTTTCAACCGGTGTATTGTGTTGTAGTTGCATCTCTACGCCCATTTGAAACTCCATTTTGAATTTGTTGGCTTCTTTCATTACGGAGTAAAGACGCTTTACTTACATGTTCATCTTCCATGACGCATACCATCATCCAGTCTTCTGTAGTTTCCAAATATCTTTGGAGGCCAATTGTTGTAGTTTTGTAGGACAGTTCTAGTTGAACTAATCCTCTGCCTCCTTCGGATCTGGGCACATACAGACGATCAACATCAGCTTTGGGATGATGCATGCGATAGCAAGTGAGAAGCTTTCGTTTTGGCGTCCATTCGCTTATTTTCAGCTATGGTCCAGTTAAGGACATTAAAGCTGTATTGCACCACAGGGACAGCCAATGTGTTTATGGCTGATATTCTGTTTTTTTTTGAGTTTAGCTCAGTATTTAGTACCAGACGTACACGCCTGTAGTACTCTTTTTCTTATTTTTTCCTTCATTTGGGGGTGTTGTATGCCATCTCCTTCGCTAATTCCTAGGTACTTATAAGCTTCACCATGCTCCAGTTCCCTAATCTTTGTGACAAAATCTAAATCTATTAAGGGTGTTTCTGTAATTCTACCTTTCTTG
>CAHIKZ030004776.1:10000-17500 GCA_903632075.3 Acanthosepion pharaonis
TACTACTAATACTACTAATACTACTACTACTAATACTACTACTACTAATACTACTACTACTAATACTAATACTACTAATAATTTTTGAAATAATGAAACTGTTTTGTCACTTTGTGGATATGCGTGTCAGATACGTGTGTTAGTCTGTGTGTCTGGGTCTCTGTGTGTGAATGTGTGTCGGCTTGGAAGTGTGTGTGTGTGTGTGACATTGCAGAACATTTACTTTTTATATTTCGTATGTCTGTCTGTCTGTCTGTCTGTTCGTCTATATGCAGTATCTATCTGTCTATCTTATTAAAACTGTTTTCATCTATCTATTTTATCTATCTATCTATCTATCTATCTATCTATCTATCTATCTATCTATCTATCTGATTCCTTTTAATATCTATCTATCTATCTAATTCAAACTGCTTTCTTTCTATCTTAATAGGGCAACTTGGGGCGGTGTAATGGTTATCAATCTTGTCACTCGAAACTTACGACTTAGCAGTGAGTTCGATCCTCAGGGTGTCCCTTACTTTCGGCCTTGTGCCATATCTAAGCTACGTTTGGAATATCCTATACTGTTTCTGTCTGTCTGTCTATTTTATAAAAACTGCTATCTATCTATCTGTATCGCTTCATTACCTTGTAGAGGGCCGTGGCTGTTATGTTGTTGATAGAAGTCAGACGTAGAAGAAACGCAAGTAAGGTTCAGATACTCCTGCTCGCCGGGTCCAACTACATAAAAAGGTTGGACTTTGATTAAGTCCAAAGAAGAAGGCAAAGAAAAGCAAACAAAACACAAGACCGATAATATATGTATATACAAATATATATTAATAACAAGTTACAATACATGGAAACAGTACAAAGGACGAAGTGTATGGGAATATTCTGTATGTGCGTGTCTGTGTATATGCTTATTGCTTAGCGTGTTTCCACGCTATCCCTTGTTAGCGCCTACATTTCGTGGTTGTAAGCTGAAAGCCTGATGAAAAGGAGAGATTTACCTCAAGGTGTCGGTGCACAGGCCTGAAGGAAAAAAAGAGATCGAGGCGAAGCGAAGGGTCCGGCTGGCTTTTTAGCCAGGAAAGAGAGACCCCTGGTGAAAGGCTTAATGTACTAAAGGAGGAGTTAACTCCGACAACAACTATCTATCTATCTATCTATCTATCTCTTTACCTGTCTGTCTGTCGATCTATCAACCTGACCTGCTGTCTCTCTGTATATATTTTTTATTATTTCTATCTATCTATCTATCTATCTATCTATCTATCTATCTTATTAAAACTGATATCTATCTCAGTGTCTATCTTTATCTGACGGAGCGTTTCAGTCAATTGCCGAGAGTCTGTTGGGACCCGATCAGACTTGTGCTGTGAAGGGCAGAACATTTCAGAGCAACCTGCATCTGATCCGCACGATCCTAGAGGGTGTAAAGACGACGAGCAAGCCGCGCTGATCAATTTGGATCAGTCCAAGGCATTTGATAGGGTCGACCATCGGTTTCTGGCTGCTGTCCTGCAGGCCACCTGATTCAACCCGACTTCTGCAAGTGGATTAGCCTCCTGTATCGCTCACCCAGTGCTGTGGTACAGGTGAACGGAAAGCGGTCGCGTGCTTTTGCGCTGTCTCGGTCGGTTCGTCAGGGTTGCCCACTGTCGCCCCTACTTTACGCCTCTTCGCCGGCTGAAGAACGGGGCGTGCAGTCCGGCCCTACGTGGAATTGCTGTCCCTGGTGAGGCTCGAGCCAGGGTTTCCGCGTACGCCGATGACATATCTATTTTCGTGTCGTGCCACAGCGACATTGAGGTGGTACAGAAGGCGCTTGAACGGTACGAAAAGGTCACATGGGCCAAGATTAACCGTAACATGTCTTCCGGCTTGCGATTTAGGTGCCTGGAAGGGGGTCTCTTCCGGGGCCCTTCAGTTGGACGGACGGTCCTGTCCGCATTCTCGGAGTGTAGTTTGGACCCGACTTCCAGATGGAGAAAAAAATTGGTCAGAAATACAGGCAAAGTTCGGAGCGTCGGTCCGGACTTGGCTCCGAAGGAGGTTGTCCTTGAAGGGTAGGAGGCGTGTGCCACTTACGTCTTTCCTCTCGTCCTTTACAGCTTGGCTGTATTTCTTCTTCTTTGCAAGGACCATAGGAAGGCGATCGATCGCTTGTTGTCCACCCTCTTGTGGGGTGGGCGCAAGCAGAAGGTCCGTAAAGAAGCTTGTGTCCAACGTACGTGTCATGGGGGGGCTGGGATTGCCGCACGTGGTGAGTCATCGACACGCCTCGAGATTGGCCTTCCTACGCCGCGTTTTGATAGAGGATTCGATTTTGGTGGGGAGTGTTGGGGACGCCTTCCCTAGCCTTACTATCACTCCTCCCATTTCCTGGGCTAAGCGCCGTCGTAGGTCCGGGAAATTGTCGACTTTTTCATATAGGTTGAGGTCTTTAAAATTGTCGACTTTTCTCAACGAGTGTCGAAGCGGCCTTTGAGGGGTCTTTCGTCTCGGTCCAGCAGCTCGGTTTGTCGGTTTCACGGCCTCGAAAGGTCGAATTACCTCAGTAACACTGAGTTTTCTCTTACCTGGCGATTGATCCGCAACGTGCTATCTCTCAATGACATGGCCTTCAGATGGGGCTGGGCGGATTTGCCCGACTATTACCGGTGTGACCTTGGTTTAGAAGAAACGGCTTTGCATGCCTTCTACCATTGTCCTCAGGTACGCACTTTCTGGGAATATGTCGGTGAGCTGACGGCTCGTATCGCTCCCGATAAGCTTTTGTACTCATCGATCTCGCATACGCGTGCGACAATGTGTCGCCCCCGTATTCTGGGGTGAAACGAATGGTGTTTCTAACGTTGCTAGCCGTGGCAAGAATGTTGATCTGGATGACGCGAAAGGAGGGGGATCTTGCGACGGGAACGCTATTCTCATCAGGTTCTGATCTTCACTTTCAGCATCAGCTGAAAGTGACGATCAGAACTGATAGAAAGCGTTTGGTGTCGACAGATTTCAACGAAAGATGGGTAAAAGTAGCGAGTTTGGTTCGAGTGAAAGGGGCTATCCTTGAGTTCCTTTTTTAAGTCCCCTCTCGTCACAACGGGGCGGTTTCCTGCAAACCCCTCCCCCCTCGTTAAGGTAGATCCCCATTTTTGTTCCTGGCCTGTTCCCGACGCTTTATGAGCCAAGTTGAGATTCCCAAACGCCCCAGTTTGTTTTCGGCCGCCTTTTTATCTCGACTGGTTCAGTCTTTGACTTCCTCATGCCCTACATTTATTTTTCACCCCCCCTTCCGTTAGAGTTAGCTTCTTGATTCTGTCTGATGACAGAATACAGCGGCAACTCTGATTTTATTTGGGGTGGGCGGGCCCAGCTAACATTAATTATTTTCTGTTACTTTCTGTTTTATATATAATTTTTATATCGGGATTCAGAACCTTCCCCAACATTTCACATCATCGTCAGATTTATATATATATATATATATATATATATATATATACATATATATATATATTATGAACCTTTGTACATAAGAGATTTTATAACATGGGGTTTAATTTTTAGGGTCCCGTTGTGAATGTGGTATTGTGTTATATGTCGGGGTAAAAGGTGAAGGGTGAATTCTTTTTGGTGAATGGGTTTTTTGTATTAAATGAATGGGTCGTGAATCGGGTTAGCTAGGTATAGGATAGGTAAGGATGACCAACCTCAAACCCAACCCCCTTTTCAAGGCCATATGCCACAATTATTGTATTTTGCAATAATAAATAGAATCTATCTATCTATCTATCTATCTATCGCAGTCTTTTTATCTATCTATCAATCAATATATCTATTTGAGTCCTTTTAATGTATCTCTGCTTTTTCTATATCTATCTATATATCTATCTATCTATCTAAGACTTTCTATCTATTATCTATCTATCTATCTATCTATATATCAGTCTGTCTTTCTATCTATCTATCTATCTATCTATCTATCTATCTATATCTATCTGAGTATTTTTAATATCTGTCTATCTGAATATCTATCATATATATCTATTTAAGTCCGTTTAATATATCTATCTATCTATCTATCTATCTATCTATCTATCTATCTATCTTTTATATATCTAGCCCTTTTTATATCAGTATCATTTTAATATCTGATCTGTTTAATATCTATCTTCTTCTATCTAGTTCTATTTTCTATCTATCTGTCTATGTGTATCAATCTTTTATCTCAAAGTCTTTTTATATATCTGTCTATCTATATATCTATCTATCTAATATCTGTCTATTTTATCTATCTATCTATCTATCTATCTATATATATCTATCTATCTATCTCAGTCTTTTAATAATATCTATTTTTATATCAGTATGTCTTTCTATATATCTGATTTCATTTTAATATCTATCTATCTTTCTATCTATCTATCTATCTATATATATCATTTATCTATCTATCTGCCTCTCTCAGTCTTTTAATATCTATCTATCAGTCTATTTTAATATCTATTTTAATATCTATCTATCTATTATCTATCTGTATATCTTTCTATATATCTATCTATTATCTATTTATTATCTATCTATCTATCTATCTATCTATCTATTAATATCTATCTATCTTTTTATATATATCTTTCTATATATCTGATTCATTATCTATCTATCTATCTATCTATCTATCTATCTATCTAATATATATATATCTTTTTATCTTTAATATCTATCATTTTTATATCAGTATGTCTTTCTATATATCTATTTATTTGAGTATCTGTCTATCTATCTATCTATCTATCTTTCTATCTATCTATCTATCTATATCTATCCTTTTAATATCTACCCAAACACTCAGTCCTTTTTATATATATATATATGATTTCATTTGAGTATATCTATCTTTTTATCTATCAGTCTATCTATCTTTATCTATATCTATCTACACAGTATTTCTTTTTATATCTTTATCTGTCTTTTATATATATTTCATTTGAGTATCTATCTATCTATCTATCTATCTATCTATCTATCTATCTATCTATCTATCTATCTATATGCCTATCTAACACAGTCTTTTAATATTTAATATCTATCTTTTTATCTATCTATGTTTTATATCAGTATGTCTTTTTATATATCTATCTTTCATTTATCTATCTATCTATCTATTCTATCTATCTATCTATCTATCACAGTCCTTTCTATCTATCTATCTATCTATATATCTATCTATCTATCAGTCCTTTTTAATATCTATCCTATCTATCTGTCTTTTTATATCAGTATGTCTTTCTTCTATATTTAATTTCTATTTGAGTATCCTTCTATCTATCTATCTATCTATCTATCTGATTTTTATCTATCTATCTATCTATATATCTATCTCTATCTAACACATCCTTTTATCTATCTAACACATCTATTTTTAATATCCCTATTTATCTATTTATATCTATCTATCTATATATCTGATTTATTTATCTATCTATCTATCTATCTATCTATCTATATATCTATCTATCTATATGCCTAGCTAACACAGTCCTTTTAATATCTACCTAACACAGCCCTTTTTATATCAGTATGTCTTTCTATATATCTGATTTCATTTGAGTATCTGTCTATCTATCATCTATCTATCTATCTGTCTATCTATCTATCTATCTATATGCCTATCCTAACACAGTCCTTTTAATATCTACCTAACACAGCCCTTTTTATATCAGTATGTCTTTCTATATATCTGATTTCATTTGAGTATCTGTCTATCTATCTATCTATCTATCTATCTATCTATCTATCTATCTATCTATATGCCTAGCTAACACAGTCTTTAATATCTACCTAACACAGCCCTTTTTATATCAGTATGTCTTTCTATATATCTGATTTCATTTGTCTATCTTTCTATCTATCTATCTATCTATCTATCTATCTATCTATCTATCTATCTTTCTATCTATCTATCCTTTTATATCAGTATGTCTTTCTATCTATCAGTCCTTTTAATATCTATCTTTCTATCATCATCTATCTATTTTATATCTAGTATGTCTTTTTAATATCTATCTCTTATATCTGTATCTATCTATCTATCTATCTATCTATCTATCTATCTATCTATCTATCTATCTATCTATCTATCTATCTATCTTTTAATATCTACCTAACACAGTCCTTTTCTATTTACCTATCAGTATGTCTTTTTATATCAGTATTTCTTTCTATATATCTGATTTCATTTCTATCTGTCTATCTATCTATCTATCTATCTATCTATCTATCTATCTATATGCCTTTCTAACACAGTCCTTTTATATATCTATAACACAGCCTTTTTATATCAGTATGTCTTTCTATATATCTGATTTCATTTGAGTATCTATCTATCTTTCTATCTATCTATCTATCTATCTATCTATCTATCTATCTATCTATCTATATGCCTAGCTAACACAGTCCTTTTAATATCTACCTAACACAGCCCTTTTTATATCAGTATGTCTTTCTATATATCTGATTTCATTTTTATCTGTCTATCTATCTATCTATCTATCTATCTATCTATCTATCTATCTATCTATCTATATATGCCTAGCTAACACAGTCCTTTTAATATCTACCTAACACAGCCCTTTTATATCAGTATGTCTTTCTATATATCTGATTTCATTTTATCTGTCTATCTTTATCTATCTATCTATATCTATCTATCATATCTATCACAGTCTTTTAATATCTATCTTTTTATATCTATGTCTATCTATATATCTGATTTCATTTAGTATCTGTCTATCTTTATCTATCTATCTATCTATCTATCTATCTATCTATCTATATATCTTAACACAGTCCTTTTAATATCTACCTAACACAGCCCTTTTTATATCAGTATGTCTTTCTATATATCTGATTTCATTTGAGTATCTGTCTATCTTTCTATCTATCTATCTGTCTATCTATCTATCTATCTATATGCCTAGCTAACACAGTCCTTTTAATATCTACCAAACACAGCCCTTTTTATATCAGTATGTCTTTCTATATATCTGATTTCATTTGAGTATCTGTCTATCTTTCTATCTATCTATCTATCCATATGCCTAGCTAACACAGTCCTTTTAATATCTACCTAACACAGCCCTTTTTATATCAGTATGTCTTTCTATATATCTGATTTCATTTGAGTATCTGTCTGTCTATCTCTATCTATCTATCTATCTATCTATCTATCTATCTATATCTATATATCTATCTAACACAGTCCCGTATTTTAATATCTACCTATATATCATTTCAGTATCTGTCCTTTTATATCAGTATGTCTTTCTATATATCTGATTTCATTTATATCTGTCTATCTATGATTCATTCATCTATCTATTTATATCTATCTATCTTATATATCTATCTTTCTATCTATCTATCTATCTATTTATATCTCTATCTATATCTATCTATTTCATTTATATCTATCTATTTTTATATCAGTCTCTTCTATATATCTATCTATATGAG
>CAHIKZ030004776.1:25000-46852 GCA_903632075.3 Acanthosepion pharaonis
TGTGTACGTATGTATATATATATATGTATGTGTGCATGTATATGTATGTACCCAAGTCCTTTTCATTTCTATCCATCTATCTATCTACACTTGTCCATTGCATATCTGTCTGTCTATCTATCTCAGTCCTTTTAATATCTATCTGTCTAATGATAACACTAACAATATTGCAATGCTAATGATCTAACAATAATACTAATAATCTCGAATAACTATAACAGTCTTGTAATAACATTAATACTAATAATCCTGTAATAATAGTATTAATAATAATAATAATGCTAAATTTCTATATACAGGTGTGTGTGTTTGTCTGTGTGTATACATATGAATATATATTCACTTAACTTGGCAGCACACATTCTCCATGGCTGTGACGCTGTAGACGGCGAACGAAGTCCATCGGCCGAATTACGCTTTTGCATTCCCAAGGCGAATTACGGGCCGTCCGGCGAACGAAGGGCCCGCCGGCCGGCATATTGCGACGGACTTACGCACTTACCTACTAAGGCGAATTACGGGCGCTCGACGACGGCGAACAACTTCTACGAACTTACCTTCTGAGGCGCAGTACGGCTGTTCGGCGACCGTGAACGACTCTCTCACAGCTAATTGGTTCAGTGGCATTTAAGACCCGTGAATGATTTACAAAAAGGACGTCACACCTGGAGCAAGTGTGAGGATTGTGAGACGAGATTACTGTTAGATTGGCTGACCTTTCAGATCTTACTCTCGCTTCTTGTAGATGATTGAGACACATGCAGAACGAAAACCACCGACTCCACGAAAACAAGTTGATCTCCACTCCACACACTTCAGCGCTTAGCCTTGGAGCGGGTAACGTGGTATATTGACTGCAGACAATTTGCATGAAAGCTTGTCTTTGTATTTTAGCCAGCCAGCCAGCCAGACACACACACACACACACATATATATAATGAATTATGATTGCTGTATTTTGCTTGAGGTTGAAACAGGTCTTGATACTTTAAATCATTTTAATTTCGATAATTAAATTGAGGTCTTTGGCCCTTGTTTTAGAAACACGAGAAGACTTACGTAGCGAAGGAATCGTATTTATACACATGTATATATGTGTGTGTATATATATATATATATATGCGAATTGATGAGAACGAAAGAAATATAGAAATTCTAACAATCACAGCAAACAAACCCCAACGCCACCCCATAAAAAATAAAACAAAATAAACAAGAACATCAAATTGGATTAAAAAAAATATGATTTATTAAAAATAGATAAGATTACAGAAAGAATGGAAGACAAACAAATTCTGACGGATTTTATTCGGTGAGGAGGGGGGGGGGTGTATTTTTATTTTGCCAAATGGACATGTCTTTCATAAAAAAACAAAAAAAAAACTGTTCCTTGAACTAGGACTTGCGTCACAGGTATCTGAAAGAAAGCAAAAGAAGACAGGGGTAAGTAAAGCATTGGAAAATGTTCCGAACATCACAAGTACAATGGAAATAATGATAATAATCACAATAAAGATCCTTAACAAATAATCACGTAACAATGCAATAATGATCTCGACAATAACTCATGATCGATGCTAACAATATTGTTATAATAATGATCTCGTAACACTAATAATGGCAACAATAACAGATCAGTAATAAACTTATGACAATAAACAATATCAGTAATATTCATCAATAACGTAACCAATAACGATATTGTTATTATACAGAAACAGAATCAGTAATAAAATAACAACAACGGTGACAATAACGCAGTAATGATAAGTAAACGCAATAACAACGATATTGTTATAGTAATGATCTCGTAAAACTATCAGTAACAATCTTGCAACAATAACCTGCTAGCAATAACAGATCAGTAATAAACTTGTGACAATAACGCTGACAATATCGCAGTAATATTGATAATACTGACCACCATGCGAACGATATTGTTATTATATTGTTCTCGTAACAGAATCAGTAATAAACTAGTAACAACAACGGTGACAATATCGCAGTAATAATGATGACAGTAATGCCATGACAACGATATTGTTATAATAATGATCTCGTAACACTATCAGTAACAATCTTGCAACAATAACCTGCTAGCAATAACAGATCAGTAATAAACTTGTGACAATAACGCAGTAATATTGATGACAATAGCGCCACGACCACCATGCGAACGATATTGTTATTATATTGTTCTCGTAACAGAATCAGTAATAAACTTGTAACAACAACGATATTGTTATAATAATGATCTCGTAACACTATCAGTAACAATCTTGCAACAATAACCTGCTAGCAATAACAGATCAGTAATAAACTTGTGACAATAACGCTGACAATATCGCAGTAATATTGATGACAATAACGCCACGACCACCATGCGAACGATATTGTTATTATATTGTTCTCGTAACAGAATCAGTAATAAACTAGTAACAACAACGATATTGTTATAATAATGAATCGTAACACTATCAGTAACAATCTTGCAACAATAACCTGCTAGCAATAACAGATCAGTAATAAACTTGTGACAATAATGCTGACAATATCGCAGTAATATTGATGACAATAACGCCACGACCACCATGCGAACGATATTGTTATTATATTGTTCTCGTAACAGAATCAGTAATAAACTAGTAACAACAACGATATTGTTATAATAATGATCTCGTAAACACTATCAGTAACAATCTTGCAACAATAACCTGCTAGCAATAACAGATCAGTAATAAATAATGACAATAACGCCACGACCACCATGCGAACGATAACAAATGTTCTCTGACAATATCGCAGTAATATTGATGACAATAACGCAACGACCACCATGCGTAATAAACGATATTGTTATTATATTGTTCTCGTAACAGAATCAGTAATAAACTAGTAACAACAACGATATTGTTATAATAATGATCTCGTAACACTATCAGTAACAATCTTGCAACAATAACCTGCTAGCAATAACAGATCAGTAATAAACTTGTGACAATAACGCTGACAATATCGCAGTAATATTGATGACAATAACGCCACGACCACCATGCGAACGATATTGTTATTATATTGTTCTCGTAACAGAATCAGTAATAAACTAGTAACAACAACGATATTGTTATAATAATGATCTCGTAACACTATCAGTAACAATCTTGCAACAATAACCTGCTAGCAATAACAGATCAGTAATAAACTTGTGACAATAATGCTGACAATATCGCAGTAATATTGATGACAATAACGCCACGACCACCATGCGAACGATATTATTTATTATATTGTTCTCGTAACAGAATCAGTAATAAACTAGTAACAACAACGATATTGTTATAATAATGATCTCGTAACACTATCAGTAACAATCAATCTTGCAACAATAACCTGCTAGCAATAACAGATCAGTAATAAACTTGTGACAATAACGCTGACAATATCGCAGTAATATTGATGACAATAACGCCACGACCACCATGCGAACGATATTGTTATTATATTGTTCTCGTAACAGAATCAGTAATAAACTAGTAACAACAACGATATTGTTATAATAATGATCAATCTTGCAACAATAACACTAGCAATCAGAGTAAAACAAATCTGACAATATTGCAACAATAACCATGCGAACGATATTGTTATTATATTGTTCAATAACAGATCAGTAATAAAATAACAAAACGATATTGTTATAATAATGATCTCGTAACACAATAACAATCTTGCAACAATAACCTGCTAGCAATAACAGATCAGTAATAAATGACAATGACAAATCAGTAGTAATATTGATGACAATAACGCCACGACCACCATGCGAACGATATTGTTATTATATTGTTTCTCGTAACAGAATCAGTAATAAACTAGTAACAACAACGATATTGTTATAATAATGATTATAATAAATGATCTCGTAACACTATCAGCAATAACAATCTTGCAACAATAACCTGCTAGCAATAACACAGATCAGTAATAAACTTGTGACAATAATAACGCTGACAATATCGCAGTAATATTGATGACAATAACGCCACGACCACTGCATGCGAACGATATTGTTATTATATTGTTCTCGTAACAGAATCAGTAATAAACTAGTAACAACAACGATATTGTTATAATAATGATCTCGTAACACTATCAGTAACAATCTTGCAACAATAACCTGCTAGCAATAACAGATCAGTAATAAATAAACTTGTGACAATAACGCTGACAATATCGCAGTAATATTGATGACAATAACGCCACGACCACCATGCGAACGATATTGTTATTATATTGTTCTATTAACAGAATCAGTAATAAACTAGTAACAACAACGATATTGTTATAATAATGATCTCGTAACACTATCAGTAACAATCTTGCAACAATAACCTGCTAGCAATAACAGATCAGTAATAAACTTGTGACAATATCGCAGTAATATTGATGACAATAACGCCACGACCACCATGCGAACGATATTGTTATTATATTGTTCTCGTAACAGAATCAGTAATAAACTAGTAACAACAACGATATTGTTATAATAATGATCTCGTAACACTATCAGTAACAATCTTGCAACAATAACCTGCTAGCAATAACAGATCAGTAATAAACTTGTGACAATAACGCTGACAATATCGCAGTAATATTGATGACAATAACGCCACGACCACCATGCGAACGATATTGTTATTATATTGTTCTCGTAACAGAATCAGTAATAAACTAGTAACAACAACGATATTGTTATAATAATGATCTCGTAACACTATCAGTAACAATCTTGCAACAATAACCTGCTAGCAATAACAGATCAGTAATAAAATAACCTGACAATAACAGATCAGTAATAAACTTGTGACAATATCGCAGTAATATTGATGACAATAACGCCACGACCACCATGCGAACGATATTGTTATTATATTGTTCTCGTAACAGAATCAGTAATAAACTAGTAACAACAACGATATTGTTGTTAATAATGATCTCGTAACACTATCAGTAACAATCTTGCAACAATAACCTGCTAGCAATAACAGATCAGTAATAAACTTGTGACAATAACGCTGACAATATCGCAGTAATATTGATGACAATAACGCCACGACCACCATGCGAACGATATTGTTATTATTATATTGTTCTCGTAACAGAATCAGTAATAAACTAGTAACAACAACGATATTGTTATAATAATGATCTCGTAACACTATCAGTAACAATCTTGCAACAATAACCTGCTAGCAATAACAGATCAGTAATAAACTTGTGACAATAACGCTGACAATATCGCAGTAATATTGATGACAATAACGCCACGACCACCATGCGAACGATATTGTTATTATATTGTTCTCGTAACAGAATCAGTAATAAACTAGTAACAACAACGATATTGTTATAATAATGATCTCGTAACACTATCAGTAACAATCTTGCAACAATAACCTGCTAGCAATAACAGATCAGTAATAAACTTGTGACAATAACGCTGACAATATCGCAGTAATATTGATGACAATAACGCCACGACCACCATGCGAACGATATTGTTATTATATTGTTCTCGTAACAGAATCAGTAATAAACTAGTAACAACAACGATATTGTTATAATAATGATCTCGTAACACTATCAGTAACAATCTTGCAACAATAACCTGCTAGCAATAACAGATCAGTAATAAACTTGTGACAATATCGCAGTAATATTGATGACAATAACGCCACGACCACCATGCGAACGATATTGTTATTATATTGTTCTCGTAACAGAATCAGTAATAAACTAGTAACAACAACGATATTGTTATAATAATGATCTCGTAACACTATCAGTAACAATCTTGCAACAATAACCTGCTAGCAATAACAGATCAGTAATAAACTTGTGACAATAACGCTGACAATATCGCAGTAATATTGATGACAATAACGCCACGACCACCATGCGAACGATATTGTTATTATATTGTTCTCGTAACAGAATCAGTAATAAACTAGTAACAACAACGATATTGTTATAATAATGATCTATCAGTAACAACTATCAGTAACAGTAATAAATGACAATTGCAACAAATAACCTGACCACCATGCGAACGATATTGTTATTAATTAACAGATCAGTAATAAACTAGTAACAACAACGATATTGTTATAATAATGATCTCGTAACACTATCAGTAACAATCTTGCACAATAATAGCAATAACAGATCAGTAATAAATGATAACGCTGACAATATGTAATATTGATGACAATAACGCCACGACCACCATGCGAACGATATTGTTATTATATTGTTCTCGTAACAGAATCAGTAATAAACTAGTAACAACAACGATATTGTTATAATAATGATCTCGTAACACTATCAGTAACAATCTTGCAACAATAACCTGCTAGCAATAACAGATCAGTAATAAACTTGTGACAATAACGCTGACAATATCGCAGTAATATTGATGACAATAACAATAATGACGACCACCATGCGAACGATATTGTTATTGTTCTCGTTATTGTTCTCGTAAATCAGTAATAAACTAGTAACAACAACGATATTGTTATAATAATGATCTCGTAACACTATCAGTAACAATCTTGCAACAATAACCTGCTAGCAATAACAGATCAGTAATAAACTTGTGACAATAACGCTGACAATATCGCAGTAATATTGATGACAATAACGCCACGACCACCATGCGAACGATATTGTTATTATATTGTTCTCGTAACAGAATCAGTAATAAACTAGTAACAACAACGATATTGTTATAATAATGATCTCGTAACACTATCAGTAACAATCTTGCAACAATAACCTGCTAGCAATAACAGATCAGTAATAAACTTGTGACAATATATTGCTGACAATATCGCAGTAATATTGATGACAATAATTGTTATAATAACGACCACCATGCGAACGATATTGTTATTATATTGTTCTCGTAACAGAATCAGTAATAAACTAGTAACAACAACGATATTGTTATAATAATGATCTCGTAACACTATCAGTAACAATCTTGCAACAATAACCTGCTAGCAATAATAACAGATCAGTAATAAACTTGCAACAATAACAATAATCAGTAATGCTGACAATATCGCGTAATATTGATGACAATAACGCCACGACCACCATGCGAACGATATTGTTATTATATTGTTCTCGTAACAGAACAGAATCAGTAATAAACTAGTAACAACAACGATATTGTTATAATAATGATCTCGTAACACTATCAGTAACAATCTTGCAACAATAACCTGCTAGCAATAACAGATCAGTAATAAACTTGTGACAATAACAGCTGACAATATCAATATCAGTAATATTGATGACAATAACGCCACGACCACCATGCGAACGATATTGTTATTATATTGTTCTCGTAACAGAATCAGTAATAAACTAGTAACAACAACGATATTGTTATAATAATGATCTCGTAACACTATCAGTAACAATCTTGCAACAATAACCTGCTAGCAATAACAGATCAGTAATAAACTTGTGACAATATCGCAGTAATATTGATGACAATAACGCCACGACCACCATGCGAACGATATTGTTATTATATTGTTCTCGTAACAGAATCAGTAATAAACTAGTAACAACAACAACGATATTGTTATAATAATGATCTCGTAACACTATCAGTAACAATCTTGCAACAATAACCTGCTAGCAATAACAGATCAGTAATAAATAACGTGACAGTAAAAACAATTGTGACAATATATTGTTATTATATTGTTCTCGTAAAGAATCACGACCACCATGCGAACGATATTGTTATTATATTGTTCTCGTAACAGAATCAGTAATAAACTAGTAACAACAACGATATTGTTATAATAATGATCTCGTAACACTATCAGTAACAATCTTGCAACAATAACCTGCTAGCAATAACAGATCAGTAATAAACTTGTGACAATAACGCTGACAATATCGCAGTAATATTGATGACAATAACGCCACGACCACCATGCGAACGATATTGTTATTATATTGTTCTCGTAACAGAATCAGTAATAAACTAGTAACAACAACGATATTGTTATAATAATGATCTCGTAACACTATCAGTAACAATCTTGCAACAATAACCTGCTAGCAATAATAACAGATCAGTAATAAACAATATCGCAGTAATATTGATGACAATAACGCTGACCAATAACGATATTGTTATTATATTGTTTGATAACAGATCAGTAATAAACTAGTAACAACAACGATATTGTTATAATAATGACCACCATGCGAACGATATTGTTATTATATTGTTCTCGACAAACAGAATCAGTAATAAATATTGTTATTAACAACAACGTAATAAATTGTTATAATAATGATGACACTATCAGTAACAATCTTGCAACAATAATCTAGCAATAACAGATCTTGACAATAATATTGTTATTATATATTGTTCGTAACAGAATAACAGATCATTGTTATAATAATGATCTCGTAACACTATCAGTAACAATCTTGCAACAATAACAATAACAGATCAGTAATAAACAGTGACAATAACGCTGACAATATCGCAGTAATACTGATGACAATAACGCCACGACCACCATGCGAACGATATTGTTCAGTAATAAACTAGTAACAACAACGATATTATTATAATAATGATCTCGTAACACCATCAGTAACAATCTTGCAACAATAACCTGCTAGCAATAACAGATCAGTAATAAACTTGTGACAATAACGCTGACAATATCGCAGTAATATTGATGACAATAACGCCACGACCACCATGCGAACGATATTGTTATTATATTGTTCTCGTAACAGAATCAGTAATAAACTAGTAACAACAACGATATTGTTATAATAATGATCTCGTAACACTATCAGTAACAATCTTGCAACAATAACCTGCTAGCAATAACAGATCAGTAATAAACTTGTGACAATAACGCTGACAATATCGCAGTAATATTGATGACAATAACGCCACGACCACCATGCGAACGATATTGTTATTATATTGTTCTCGTAACAGAATCAGTAATAAACTAGTAACAACAACGATATTGTTATAATAATGATCTGATAACACTATCAGTAACAATCTTGCAACAATAACCTGCTAGCAATAACAGATCAGTAATAAACTTGTGACAATAACGCTGACAATATCGCAGTAATATTGATGACAATAACGCCACGACCACCATGCGAACGATATTGTTATTATATTGTTCTCGTAACAGAATCAGTAATAAACTAGTAAGTAACAACAACGATATTGTTATAATGATCTCGTAACACTATCAGTAACAATCTTGCAACAATAACCTGCTAGCAATAACAGATCAGTAATAAAACGCTGACAAATAACGCTGACAATATCGCAGTAATATTGATGACAATAACGCCACGACCACCATGCGAACGATATATTATATTGTTCTCGTAACAGAATCAGTAATAAACTATGACAATAACAACAACGATATTGTTATAATAATGATCTTGTTATAATAACGTAACACTATCAGTAACAATCTTGCAACAATAACCTGCTAGCAATAACAGATCAGTAATAAACTTGTGACAATAACGCTGACAATATCGCAGTAATATTGATGACAATAACGCCACGACCACCATGCGAACGATATTGTTATTATATTGTTCTCGAAACAGAATCAGTAATAAAACAGAATCAGTTAATAAACTAGCAACAAACGATATTGTTATAATAATGATCTCGTAACACTATCAGTAACAATCTTGCAACAATAACCTGCTAGCAATAACAGATCAGTAATAAACTTGTGACAATAACGCTGACAATATCGCAGTAATATTGATGACAATAACGCCACGACCGACCAATATTGTTATTATAACGATATAATTATTATATTGTTCTCGTAACAGAATCAGTAATAAACTAGTAACAACAACGATATTGTTATAATAATGATCTCGTAACACTATCAGTAACAATCTTGCAACAATAACCTGCTAGCAATAACAGATCAGTAATAAACTTGTGACAATAACGCTGACAATATCGCAGTAATATTGATGACAATAACGCCACGACCACCATGCGAACGATATTGTTATTATATTGTTCTCGTAACAGAATCAGTAATAAACTAGTAACAACAACGATATTGTTATAATAATGATCTCGTAACACTATCAGTAACAATCTTGCAACAATAACCTGCTAGCAATAACAGATCAGTAATAAACTTGTGACAATAACGCTGACAATATCGCAGTAATATTGATGACAATAACGCCACGACCACCATGCGAACGATATTGTTATTATATTGTTCTCGTAACAGAATCAGTAATAAACTAGTAACAACAACGATATTGTTATAATAATGATCTCGTAACACTATCAGTAACAATCTTGCAACAATAACCTGCTAGCAATAACAGATCAGTAATAAACTTGTGACAATAACGCTGACAATATCGCAGTAATATTGATGACAATAACGCCACGACCACCATGCGAACGATATTGTTATTATATTGTTCTCGTAACAGAATCAGTAATAAACTAGTAACAACAACGATATTGTTATAATAATGATCTCGTAACACTATCAGTAACAATCTTGCAACAACAATCTTGCAACAATAACCTGCTAGCAATAACAGATCAGTAATAAACTTGTGACAATAACGCTGACAATATCGCAGTAATATTGATGACAATAACGCCACGACCACCATGCGAACGATATTGTTATTATATTGTTCTCGTAACAGAATCAGTAATAAACTAGTAACAACAAACGATATTGTTATAATAATGATCTGTAACACTATCAGTAACAATCTTGCAACAATAATCTAGTAACAATCTTGCAACAATAACCTGACAATATCGTAGTAATATTGATGACAATAACAGACCAATAACAGTAATAAATCGTAACAGAATCAGTAACAATATATTGTGACAATATCGCAGTAATATTGATGACAATAACGCCACGACCACCATGCGAACGATATTGTTATTATATTGTTCTCGTAACAGAATCAGTAATAAACTAGTAACAACAACGATATTGTTATAATAATGATCTCGTAACACTATCAGTAACAATCTTGCAACAATAACCTGCTAGCAATAACAGATCAGTAATAAACTTGTGACAATAACGCTGACAATATCGCAGTAATATTGATGACAATAACGCCACGACCACCATGCGAACGATATTGTTATTATATTGTTCTCGTAACAGAATCAGTAATAAACTAGTAACAACAACGATATTGTTATAATAATGATCTCGTAACACTATCAGTAACAATCTTGCAACAATAACCTGCTAGCAATAACAGATCAGTAATGACAATAAGTAATATTGATGACAATAAACGACCACCATGCGAACGACAATATCGTAACAGAATCAGTAATAAAAATTGATGACAATAACGCACTATCGTAACAACCACCTGCTAGCAATAACAGATCAGTAATAAACTTGTGACATGACAATAACGCCACGACCACCATGCGAACGATATTGTTATTATATTGTTCTCGTAACAGAATCAGTAATAAACTAGTAACAACAACGATATTGTTATAATAATGATCGTAACACTATCAGTAACAATCTTGCAACAATAACCTGCTAGCAATAACAGATCAGTAATAAACTTGTGAAAATATCGCAGTAATATTGACAATAATGACAATAACGATCAGTAATAAACTTGTGACAATAACGCTGACAATAAATATCGCAGTAATATTGATGACAATAACGCCACGACCACCATGCGAACGATATTGTTATTATATTGTTCTCGTAACAGAATCAGTAATAAACAGTAACATATTAATAAACAAGTAACAACCACCAACGATATTGTTATTATATTGTTATAATAATAATAAACTAGTAACACTATCAGTTAAATAATCTTGTAAACAATAACCTGCAGCAATAACAGATCAGATCAATAAACTTGTGACAATAACGCTGACAATATCGCAGTAATATTGATGACAATAACGCCACGACCACCATGCGAACGATATTGTTATTATATTGTTCTCGTAACAGAATCAGTAATAAACTAGTAACAACAACGATATTGTTATAATAATGATCTCGTAACACTATCAGTAACAATCTTGCAACAATAACCTGCTAGCAATAACAGATCAGTAATAAACTTGTGACAATAACGCTGACAATATCGCAGTAATATTGATGACAATAACGCCACGACCACCATGCGAACGATATTGTTATTATATTGTTCTCGTAACAGAATCAGTAATAAACTAGTAACAACAACGATATTGTTATAATAATGATCTCGTAACACTATCAGTAACAATCTTGCAACAATAACCTGCTAGCAATAACAGATCAGTAATAAACTTGTGACAATAACGCTGACAATATCGCAGTAATATTGATGACAATAACGCCACGACCACCATGCGAACGATATTGTTATTATATTGTTCTCGTAACAGAATCAGTAATAAACTAGTAACAACAACGATATTGTTATAATAGTGGCTACTTCAAGAAGCGGCGACTATGCGGGAACTATCATGTTTCGCCGAATTAGTTTCTCTGATTTATATCTGATACAAGTGAATTGGGTTGTGAACTGTGTTGTGTTTGCACATTTTGTTTGTTAGGCTGTAGTGGATCTAAAAAGGCTGCTTGAATATTTAAGATTGTGCTGTAAATGAAATATGCAATATTCACAAACATATATTATAAGAAATGGCCAAATGGTAATGATATTCTATCACGACAAAAATATATGTTTGAAACAAAAGATTAAATTTTATATACACAAGTGACAATTTCTTTGTTTATAATGATGTGTGCAAAGGTATATTTTAGAGAAAATGTTCTTTGCTGTTTCGGAAATGTTCAATGTCTAAAAAGTTGTCTGCTTTTGATTAACAGAAAAATCTTTTAAGTTAAATTCAACCTTTTTAAAGATATTGAGAGAAAAAGTTTGTTGTGTAAATTTTTCTAATTTCTCATAAAGGAAGTTTGTTTCTTTGGCAGCACATAATTCCCGTGTGTATCTTTCGCGTGTGTGAGTCTCAAATGCAACAAAAATTCGTTTGCTATTTCTATTTATAGTTTTCTTTACAACGAAATTGTCTCCAACGGGGCTTGGTAGCTGTTGCGAATTTTTCTGAGAAATGCGTGGGCGAATGTTGTATTTTTTAGCCAATAGGATTTCTTGAAACATTTAAGTTAAGAATGAATTGGAGAAATGTTTTTTTTTTTTTATGTCAGTTGAGACTATTTTAGCACAAATTTTGACTGTTTTGTTATGGAAATTTCTCGAAGCTTATTTTTATTTGACAACCAATGAAATTCCCTAGGTTAAGTTTGGTAATGTGTGGTTCGATTTGGGCCTTGTAAGGATTAAACCACTATAATCGATGTATGAATGAGTAAATAAGTTACGATAAACTACATCCTGGCCTGGAGTATAACAATAATAATTTATATAAACATTAATAAGTAATTTCGTATTATACACAATGTTCATAGATGGCACAAGGTTGGTATTTAGCAAAGATTAAATACAAATTGAGAAAAACCTAATCAATTTGAACAAAAGATTATCCTTTTCAAGAAATAAACATGGCCAAGTCAATATCTTAGGATTAATAGGTGTCGACATATTCATGCATTCTACCAAACTCGTTAAATGGATGAGAGGCTTAGCATGGGAATTACCGAGTTATATAGCGCCATTTGGAGGCATTTAATCATTTTCTATATGATCATCAGATAAAACCAGTAAATTCTAAGACTTCAGTTAGTCAAAACAATTATTATACTATCTTAAAGGAGTTAGCCAAATGTTCTGAGCGAGAAGTACATTTTGTATTAAATCCAAAAGACACATATACTGATAACATACCTGATATGTTTGATATGTCTCTAGTAGAAACAAATGTAGAGCACATGTTAGAAATAGTTTCAACTGTTACGAGAGTAGATATAATTTCATATGACAGAAAAAATAGAGGAATTCAAGGAATCTATTGAATTAGAAACGATGAATATTATGTGGATCTGTAGCGGGCACCCCTGAGCGGCCCCGTATCACACAAGGGTGAATGAGGTCACAAGAGGCCCGCTAACATTTTTGAGGACGTTAAATCTGACGGTGAAACAATATAGACGACAGAACGAGGATATGTATGATATATAGAAATTTATTCTAGAAAAGAAAAGGAAATAAAGATGGTCGGAACAGTGGAGGTACAGAAGTTCTAGTGCAGGCATTGAAGGTCGAGGTTGGTGTTGGTCGTGGTCGGGATGATCGCTGTTGGTTGTTGAAGCTGATCGTTGCCGGGATGATCGCGGTTGTTGAAGCTGATGTTGGTTGTCGACAGGACGATCGCTGCTGATCGTTGAAGTTGATGTTGGTTGTTGCCAGGATCATCGCTGTTGATTGTTGCAGTTGATGTTGGTCTCGGCCGGTATGATCGCTGTTGGTTGTTGAAGTTGATCGTTGGTTGTTGGCAGGATCATCGCTGTTGGTTGTTGAAGTTGATGCTGATGTTGGCCGGGATGATCGTTGTTGGTTGTGGCAGTTGAAGTTGATGTGAGTTGTTGCCAGGATCAACGCTGAAAGAAGAGCTGGCGTTGTTCGGGCATGTCACAGGTCCAGTGCAGGCGTTGCGTGTTTGCCGGTCGAGTCCGATATTAGTAACCTCCCGTATCAATTACTAACATAGTGTACGGGAAAGGTTAAGGACGACGTGCAGGCAGACAGTAGGGACAGAATGCCGAACGTCAAACAGGAGCCAGGAGTATTAGGCGAAGGAGAGAGAGAGAAAGGAAAGTTTCCAACTATCGTCAAGTTGGCAGACAAAAAAAATGGGAGCGTAGCACAATACACAGCCCGTTGATCGACGTCCCTGGCCGACGAAGGCCAGGGCCTACGAATCCGACCGTTTCAGTCGCCGGCCGCCTTCTCCAGAATCTAGCGAGAAGTCACTGTCTTCCACATTGGATTCCACATAGACTTGTGTTCAAAATGGAATCTCAAGCTCCAACAAAAATATGGACCGGTTTTCAATTGTTCACTGAAAATGGAGGGCAAATGCTCCTTAAACGAGCCTGCCTATTCAGGAATAAACATGATCAATAATATGATCGTATTATTGCTAAAATTTAAAGCAAACAGGTATGATATGCTAGGTGACATAAGGAAAGCTTTTCAAAGGATTAAACTCAAAAGAGAAGATGATAAGCACAAATTCTGTTTCTTCATAAAGAATGGAGACGAATTGTTGTCCTTAGATATAACAACTTAATTTTCGTATTTACCACAAGCCCATTTATACTTAACTCCATTTTAAAATATTACTTAGAGCCGTACCGGCTTGATGTATGTACTGAAATGCTCAAAAATAACTTTTATGTGGATAATCTACAACAAACTAGCAATAGACCTGATAAATTTATTGACTTGTATAAAAAGGCGGTTGATAGACTCAAGGAAGATAATTTCAACCTTCAATGATAAACTCGCCCGGCCTTTTGGCTGGGGTTTTTGACAAATAATGGATCGTTTCTTGGCCTATGGCTGAGATTCGATCAAGGCTTTGACTAGCTTGGACTGGCTCCGGCCTGGACCTGTTAGGACAAGTCATGACCAGCTTTGACTAGGCTCTGACCAGATTGGACAAGCTATGACCAATTTTGACCAGTGGCCTTTGAGTGGAAACGCTCGGGTCTCCCACGTTAAACGACCTTGTGTCACATCTTGATTTTGTGGGAATCAAGTAAATACAACTATTAATGCTACAAGAACGAAGGTTGAAATTATCTTCCTTGAGTCTAAATTTGTAGCATTAATAGTAAGGAATCAATTATGGTGAAGGAAAATACCATCTCTCCACATGAACATTATGACAAGATATTAGGATATAGCCATTGTC
Source organism: Acanthosepion pharaonis (assembly GCA_903632075.3). NCBI lineage: Eukaryota > Metazoa > Mollusca > Cephalopoda > Sepiida > Sepiidae > Acanthosepion > Acanthosepion pharaonis. The sequence goes on from CAHIKZ030004776.1 coordinate 40,998, forward strand.
CTAACAATCATACGATGACAGTGACAACGATCACAATAAACAGAAATGTGAGGACTAGGAGGCAGATATTAATCTAGTCAGCCTGGATTGTTGACACATTATCATTATATGAGGAAGTTCTGAAGAATATATTTGTAACATGGTCTACATTATCCAACATTTCTTTCTCACGTCAAGCTATTAATAAGAAAATAGTATGGCCATAGTAATGCCAAGGAATCCCAGAGCAGTCTGTCCGCAAAGTTCCTAATCTTTTTATACTAATCTTACTTACAAGCTAACCAAAAAAGTTCTGTCCGTTTTTTGATTAGTCATTGAATGAAGTTGAAATATATACGAAATGCGCGTAGCAATTGTTTTCAAATTTGGACAGACGGATGTAGGAACATCAGGCGTTATAAAAAACACGCGCATCGTGCCCGGCCATCAGTTATGAGCCGGACAGCTGTGAGACGGATGGAAGTGTCTAGAGATCTCATACAGGGCGGTTTGCTTTACAACTTCAAAGTGGGATTATCAGCAGCTGCATCAAGTCGCCGCATATGTCAAGCGATTGGGGATAGTGCTGTGGATGAACGTATTGCAAGGCGTTGGTTTCGAAAATTCAAGTCAGGAGATTTGTCTCTCCATGATGAGCCTCGCAGTGGACGACCACAGGTCTTGAATGATGGAGTCCTGAAGGCGGCCATTGAAGAAGACAGTAGTCTAACGTGTGGTGAACTTGCAAGACAGTTCTACGTTTCCGATGAAACAGTTAGACTTCACCTGCACCGCCTAGATAAGACGTACAAACTGAGCAAGTAGGTTCCGCAAACGCTGGAGGTCCACAAGGGACAACGAGTGGCAGTCTGCGTATCGATGCTTTCCCGCCACCGTACCGCAGTGGGTTCTGTACGTAACTCCCAAGTGTTCCAGACATTGGTTGTCTCCAGGATGCTGTTCCTCACACCGCAAGACCGCCTATGCACACACGCAAGATTATGCTTTGTGTCTGGTGGACAGGCCGTCAAGTGGTTCATTATGAACTGCTACCAACGGGCAAACGGTCACTGGAGACCTACACTCGCAGCAATTGAAACGTGCGCAACAGGCATTGCGCCAGAAGGATCCAACACTGGTGAATCGCAAAGGTGTGCGTTTTCCTCCATGACAACGCCAGGTCGCATGTCACGCGAGTGGTCAGGGATACCATACAGCAACTTGGGCGTGAGACTTTGTGTCATCTACCTTATTCACCTGACCTTGCGCCATCCGATTACCACCTTTTCCACTCCCTGGATAATCATCTTCGTGGGAAATCCTTCACAAATGAAGCAGACTTGTGCAAAGCCCTTACAGACTTCTTTGCGTCAAAACGCCCTGAGTTCTACCGCAAGGGCATTGAACAGCTGCAGACACGTTGGCAGAAGATGCTGGATGCCGATGGCGATTACTTCGAAGACTAAATGTAAGTTACACATACTGTGAAGTGTTTTCTTTTTTTTCCTTTAAAAATGGACAGAACTTTTTTGGTTACCTTGTATATCTGAATATATAATGCAGTTCTCAATGTAAATTGAATATCAACCTAATAAAGATATTAACTGTGAACTCTGGTGACTTACTTATTGAGAACTTTCAGAGGGAAAATTAGCAGGAGATAACTGATAACTGACATCCATCAAACATGGCACGTGGAACTAGAACAGTCTACCCCAGTGATCGAAATAAAGGGTTCAGTTCGAAATTCCAACCACCTGAAGAAGGCCGGAGCGTACAACGGCCGAAACGTTGTGATAAATATGGCGACAAAGATGAGGACAATCGTCCGAATAATGTAAATACTGTACATAATACCTCATCTCAGAAATATAGACAGACTCTGAACTTTACATGTTGACTAAATGGTTGCATATGAAAGTGCATTTAACTAGGCATGTTTCTTCCTTGTTGTGAATATATGAGAAATAAGATATTGTAGGATTATTTGCCGTTGGCAGTTTTAAGGTTAGCCAATCAGCTTACAGCTGCTGATTGGCGCACTTTTCTACCTTTTTTTGAACACATTATATGACTTCGGAATGACCACATACTAAACGGGTGAATCACCACAGAGTCCGTAGATGGCGAGAACATCAACTCACCATTAGCAGACAAACTTGCAAAGAATACAAAAACAGGCGAATGAAAGTGTGCATATAGAGATATATTCCTTTTTTATGCATATGTGTACAGACTTCCAATGAAAGATTGCAAGAGACTTACATTTGAGCGGACTTCTTTGTTGAATTATTTTCATTATATATGCCTGCGTGCAGTCAAGTAGCCCTAGGTTGTTTGTATTTGCATTAATGTATAAACAATTACATATAATTAACAATATATTTTATTGCATTAGAAAACAAAATAGAAAATATACAAAATGAGGGAATGAAGGTGTGTGTGTAGAAGTCGTGTCCTTATACGTATTTGAAAAGTATTATTAAAAATGTTGAAAGACTTACATTTCAGAAGAATCCCTTATTGGTTTGGCAGAATTATTTTATTTTATTTGTTTTTCACCCCAAGCAAGGTGGCAATGCCATTAGTATGCAGGCGGCTCCTGTTAAAGTTAAAGTGAAAAAGAAGACTGAGAAAAGGGAGGATTGATGAAAGGACAGAAATTCAAAAACGAAATTCAAGAAGATAGAAAATGGTGACTGACGATATATTTAAATTTTTGAAGATTGTAGCTACCAGGGAAGCAAAGAAACAGAAGAAAGTTCCACAAGTGGGAAGTACGAGAAAAAAAATTCTTCTCATTCCACTCTCCATTTCAAGGGATATCATGTCTAGTTCTTATTTTAGTGCTGTTCCATGAGTGTTCACCCCATTCAAGCTGTTGTTTGCTGTAACGAAAGAGAAACTATGGTGAGTGCACTCAAGCATGACAAGCAGCAACAGGAAACGTTTCTATATTTTACAAAGAATTCTTAGAAAAGAAATAAATTCCAATGATCGGCAATTCTGTGGGTGGGAATCCCTTGTCGATGAAAGATGGCAGAGGAGAATATACAGATTCTTTCAAACTGACAGAAAGGCAACAAATAACGGATGTTTATAGAAAATTATCCCTCAACGCACAACACAACGAAAAGTGAGCAACAGCATCAGAAGAGCATGTGGGATGCGCCCTTGTCAGTACGTCATCAGTCTTCTTTGTAACCGCCTTTTAAAACCTGTTAATAAATTAATAAATGACCCATCTAATTCTTACTATTCGATATAACTTGAACCATACTCTCACTTTGTAACGGTCTGACTAATCACTAACAAACTCTAAACAGGCAATGTTCAAAATAAAGAAGTACAATAAGCAGTTAATAGTATAAACTATATCTTTAAAAAAAATTAACCCAAACACTAAGCAGTGGATATATTTTGACACGTCGAAGTTAAATTCAAAATAATTATATAACAATAATAAAACTTTGAGATTTTCGTTGGCTGGTTTAAAAATTCTTAATAATAAATAAACCTTTGAAACAAATATGAATTTTCGTCATTCTAAAATCCTATGAACAATCAATAAACATAGTTTTGCACAGTACACGCAAAATATACGTAAGTATTTAAATCTTCAACTATATTCGTCTAATCTACACAAAAGACGTATTCAAATATTTTTATTCAATTAATAAATGAGATTTTTCACCAGAAAATAGCTTGCTGAAATAATTTTATAGTGAATGTCCGAGTTGAAAGTGCTTTCACCGTTTCCTGAAATGAGGATTAATATGTTCCTCGGCGAAGTTAATCAGACACAGAGTTTGTGGTTGCAATTCCAAAGAGACAACCCTTCGACTTCAATTATTAGGAAAGAGTCTGCAAGACAGTGAGGATGGGTCTGTGGTAAAATCTCGGCTCACGGAGTCTATGATTGAGGGGTTCGTGCCCGATTAATGGCAATGTTACATTTTTTTCTTGCAACCCACCATGCCAACATTAGGTTTATAAGTCAATAAAAATCTGTTCGCAATCGGGCCGTTCCTTGTAGGGTAGCGGTATGTTTGAGATGAAATGGACTTGCAGTTAGCGGTTCAATTCCGGCAAGACTCCCATTCCTATGTTTAGTTGTAGTACAGGAAATCGCTTATTCCTGTGCGTCCGTTAGATGGGGGGGGGTCTTCCTGGCGTTGGATTTGCCGTTTTTGGCAAATCCAACACCGGCAACTACTCACCCCCCTCTAATCGACGTGCTCAAACTCGCAAGAAAAACAGGAGACGGCTTTTCGTTCAGCTCAACTCCGTGACCTACTTTAATACAATACCTACAATATTCTTCACGTGACATGTTAATAAATTTCAACCAATCCAAAGCTTTCAAGTTTGATTGACCGACTTCACACTTGAATTCGTCTTCTGAATGTGGACGGTTCATGTTAACTTCATTCCTACATTAGCTGTTTGAAGTATCAGCTTCCGGTGAATGTTAGAGTCGGCTGATAAATTTTATTTTGTTGGAATTTGGTAAATGGTGAGTAAAAACTTCACAATTACACAAGCTGAGAGAGGCAAACTTGAATTGGAAACAGGTAGTTTCGTATACTGAGAAGGACATCTAGGCAACTGAAGGTAAGATACAGTGTTTCTGTCTTATTTAGACCTCTGCAGAGCAGTTCATACATTATTATTTTAGTTTTTAGTTTCAACACAATATTATACAATGTATTTTAAATGATTTTAATATTTAAACCATTCAGTATATTGTTTGAAACAATATATAGTGCACGAATTAAGTTTTCAAATTGCGTTAATTTATTACTTTTCTGATTTGCAGCACATCTTTTGAGTTTCAACTATTTATCGGTATATATGTTAATAGTTTAAAACCAAATAGAAGTGAATTTTCTAATTGCTGGTAATACGCATGAAAGTTGTCATGTTGGTAAAATTTGAAAACTAACCTACGATATACAACGAAAAATTTACGATTGTAATTTACATTCGCACACCTTAACCCATGAAACTGTAAAGATTAAAATTTAGTTCAAGAGTTAATATACGTTTTTATTAAAATTTAATGATTGCGCACAACCAGAGCTGTGACTAGGTCCCCGAACCCCAGAATGAACATGCAGTTAATTTATGAAGTCTTTTAAAAAATGTAATACTCAAAGTTTTTACACCACCACCGCCATTAAGAATCTCCCACCAGTGTATTACGTCTTTCATTTTGGGCTCAAATAGTTAACTTCATATAGAAAGTAGGCATATGTATAGTTCATTAAACTCTTATTCTGATAAAGAAAATACTTGTGCTGAAGACAAATTGCTCAGATGCCTAAAAATCACCAAATTATCTTCAGTACTGCGGGTGTGAGAAAGCACCCCCCACTTTCTGTTATTAAAAAAATGGGGAGAAGGTATGTTTTAGTTCATTCTTTCTCTACCTGAAACTGATCATACTATAGATTTCCAATTTTCAAATACCTTTTTACAAATCCCAAAAGTCGTTTAATGTGGTTTCAATCTTCCAGTTTATCAAAACCAACGTTTGCTATTGCTCTGAAAGCTTCAACATTTAATTTTTGTTAATGTATCATAACAGCAAATTTCAATAGTAAGCTATTAATATTTTTTATATACTTTTCAGAATCTAAGAAAAACAAGGATCAAATTCAAGTGGAAATGCATTCTTGATACTTTTAAAGTCTGACACACATCCATATATTAGATTAAAATCAAATCTTTGAGACTTAATGATTAGTAGGACTTTTTAAAATCCCAGTCTAATTTGAGGGAAGAAAACTATTTTTTCTTGGTTCGTACACCGTTCTATTAATTTCATTATATATATTTCAGTGATGTTCTTTATAGATTATCCTTCTATTTAA
>CAHIKZ030004777.1:0-57500 GCA_903632075.3 Acanthosepion pharaonis
AATTGCGAAAAAAAAAAAAAAAAAACTACTTCCGCGACGTAACTTCTTCCTGAGATTACTTGCGTTGTATAAAAAAGGGTCAAAAAAAAAAAAAAGAGAGAGAGAGAAAAAACCATTTCCTTTATATAACCACTTCAGTGATCACGTGATAAATCACGAGACCTTGTAACTATAAAAAATAAAATGGAGAACAAAAAAAAAAAAAAAATAAGGTAACAACTTTTAGTCGACCAGAACAACAACCCAGGTATGTACCTAACTCTTCCCACCTGAAGGGTCAATTTATTTATTTATTTATTTTTTTTTGCCTATAGGTAGGACTGTCGATAAAATCCCCCACCCCCACAAAAAAAATAGTCCGTGATGGTGCAGGCCGGGGAAATTAGCAAAGGTACTTACCTTAAGTTGCGAAAAAAAAATCTATTTCCGCGAAGTAGATTCTTCGTTAGATAACTTGCGTAGTAAAACAAAGGGTAAAAATTAAAAAAAAAAAAAAAAAAAACGAGAGAGAAAACCATTTCCTTTATATAACCACTTCAGAGATCACGTGATAACAAGTCACGAGACCTTGTAACTATAAAAAAAATGGTTAAAAAAAAAGGTAACAGCTTTTAGTTGACCAGAACAACAGCCCAGATAAGTACTTTACTCTTCCCACAATTTTTCCACAAAACATCCAATTTTCCGATCAGAGGCCGTTGTAACCGGATTTACTTTATCGTCACACCCAAAACTAGAAGTCTTAAATAAAACCTACTGAAGATTTTTTTTGTTGCAAACTGAACTAACTGATACTGGGCAGCCTTATAAGGAAAAACTGGTTCGATTGAATATCATACTAGAAAGGTAAAGATTTATTGCGTGCGTGGAAGCTGACCAATCATTTTATCGTATACGAACGTGAGACATCGAATTGCAAATAGGAACTAGGAGATGGGCATGGGACTGGTATAGGAAGTTCTTCTGCAAGACGCATTTCTTCTTCAGGCATTTATCTTGGTCCGCGTATCCTTCTTTGTTTTGTTAATATTTATAACGATTTCTAAGCTACTGAATCAAACCCATAATTTTTCTTTAAATGATAGAATATACAAGTTGGGTGAAAGGAAGTGTAACGTAATAAAAACGCATGGAAATACGTTTAAAGACCGAATAATGATACCCTGAATTTATGTAAATTATTCGGTTATCGCAACAATAAAAAAAATATAAACTTTCGGCATCAAACTTATATAATTTGACGAAGTAGATGTAGCGATGATATTAATTTGTGGAAGGAGGGGAATGTAAAAAAAAAATACTGTAGAACGAAGCAACGGACCAAACGCATCGTCAAACAATTTGTTCTTTCTACGGATCGGCTTATTCGATACAAGATTAACGAAGGCGGGAAATTCACGAGATAGAAAAACAGACAGATAAAATGGGATCGGCTCACTTCTCTTTTTTTTCTGAGGTCGTTAAGGATTGAAAGTATAAACAAATTATCGATATATATATATATATATATATATATATATATATATATATATATATATATATTGGCTAACAGAAGCAACAAACCAGTTAGGTAAAAAAAAAATAAATAAATAAAATAAAATAATTTACTTTTAATTTTTATTAAAATGTTTTACTTGTTCGGCAAGTGAATTCCAAGAGCAGTATCCGTGTTTATTAAGAAATGCAATTTAATTTATCGCATTCACATGTTGTATTCACAAGGATCCGATCCGATGAGAAATATCGACCTGAAATCATCGTGACAAAAAATAAATCATGAAAAGTTATGAACAACTAGAGAAAATGGCGAATTAATTGTCGGAAGCAAAACTAAAATTGTACAAAATAAATTCATTTATACACAGGGTGCCCATAACGATTGGACACATTTTAAATGCGAGTATCTTGGATTATAAAAATTAAATAGATTGCCCTATATATTTATTACATAAGTGATATACAAGAGTTCAACATATCTAAGATTTTGCTATTTCCTACAGGTATCTGATATCTCGCTTACTAACGGTGGACATTCTTAATGTCGTGGATTCCAAAATATGCGTTATTTTCGTATTATATTTAATAGGTGAATAGTTTCTGCAGTGATTTGCATCCCAAATGTTTATCATCTAAAACTTCTATATGTACTTTTACAATATATGCAATGGAACCAACTCCCACGAAGATGTTTCCTCGATTCCTTCAACCTCTACTTTCCCTACATATCTGCATAATCTGTGCCTCTTATTCTGTAACCCTCTACCTCGAGTGGCTCTGGGTCTTTTATTGATATCATTGTAAAAATAAAGAAAAGAAATAATTTCAATGTTTAAAACTGTTTGTACTCTTTTGTACTAAATAGAATTGTCTCCTGGAATAGTCATGCTGTGAGGAATTCTTCAATTTATGAAATAATCGTGACAGTTAAATAAACTTTCTATCAGGATTTTTAATACATCGTCACCAAGCATTTATCGTGACCGGTTAGAATTTGGGGTCAGGTCGGTGACGTCAGAAAGGTTGGTTTTTGAAGGATTGAATGTTATAAGCCAGTCCCCACCCAAAAAGATATTAGATAGATCATATGACTGATCAGCTGTTAGGCATTGGTCTTATGATTTTTAGGAGTGCATCCATACACTGTTTGTATGTACGACGTGTCTAAACTGGAAAAAAAGTTCCGATTAGGAAAGGATAATAGTTAATATATAAACATCTAATCATAACTGTGAAAAGATCCTGAAAAAAAAAAGGCCATTTCAAATAAATTTGAGGATTTTATATCAATATATTAATTTCATGTTACACAACGAGTTTTACTGGTAACATGTAAACCAGCAAAACTTGCCGAATAGTTTGGTCAGAGAGGACTAAACTTGGTCTTTCATCAGGTTTTTCTGGTGAAGAAGGTAGCTGTATATCTAGCAAGATTAAAAAAAAAAAAAAAAAAAAAAAAAAACATAGACCAGTCAAATAGTCGATGAACCTTCTTGCAGGTTCTAGGGTCATCTAGTGCAATGGGGTAGACTAGGTTCTATACATATGGTGATTTTCTAAGCCTAACTTAGATGTGGTACAAGTCCGCAAGTATGAGACACCCAGTGAGGATCGAACTCACTATTCAGTTGTAATTAATCTAGCGAGACATGCTTGCTAACCATTAATCATCATCATCATCACTATCTCCTTGACTTTTGTAATCGTAGGGGGTATCCGAATTCAGAAGCCATAAATATTTTTCTTTTCTTGCTTCATATTCCTTTCAGTGGGCTTGTAGATACATTGGCGGCACCCACCTCCTCTGTAACTCCTTGGCCTACAGCCGAAACAACTAATATGATGCGGATCGCGTTAGGTCTGTGCACTTAGTCGTTGAGTCCATTGTCCAGCCGTTGTCCAATTGTGCAGACCATCCGTCCAGTGTGCAGTGTAGACATTACTCCCTCACGTGGTTTAGCCCGCCTACTGAAACGGTTTACAGGGGTGTGGCGCGTGGAGCCAACACGTAAGAGATTTAGGAGGTAGGAGAAGACCAGTGTTGCCCGTCAACCTTAATGATTATAAAGTGCATCAGCCGAGTAATAAGTACTACTTCTGCCTACTTCCCCTCCCCCTACATGCATAAACATATATATATATTTTACACTGGATGTTGGAGTAAATAGTTCGTCGTCAAATGTACTGTATATAGTATAATAATAATACTATATATAGTATAATAATAATAATAATAATGATAATAATGATAATAATAATGATTATGATAATAATGATAATAATAATTATAATGATGATGATAATAATAATGATGATAATGGATGATAATAATGATAATAATAATAACAGAAATAAATAAGAAAAGAATAAATGTAAAAAAATGATCAATACCTGTCTATATTTCTGAGATAAAGTATTATGATGACTTGCATTACTGACATTATTCGGACTATTATCCTCATCTTTATTGGCATGTTCACACCGTTTCGGCCTTTGTACGCCCCGGCCTTCTTCAGGGGATCCACTGGGCCATGTATCCTCAAGGACACATCACCCGGTAGATAGAAACGTTGGTTAGATCCAGTGAATAGACCAGAAGAGTTGTGAGTTCAATACCAGGCCACAGCAGTGGTGAACCAAAAATTGGAGAGTTCAGTTAAAGGGAAATAACTGGAGGACATTGTCTTTGATCTGACCGAGAGAAAGATCGGCTCAGTTAGGTCTATTTGCTGAAGACCCACGACATATGAACAGGATACCTCTCTGGCTTTCATCCCAGGTAAGTTGAGATTACTGGGGTTTTTTTTCAGCTGCGCAGCGACACTACGACCCTACGACCATACCACCTCATGGTTCATGATACTTATTAGGATCAAGGTGATATAAGCAAATAGAAATAAACAGATTTCTATTGGTGTCATTCTTCTCGAAATCTTATGCATACACATTCCTTTGCTATGAATTTGAGTTGAGATATGTGGCAATTTAATTTTATTTAGTTTAGATGTGAGGATCGGGATTATGGAGCGAGCATCGAACTCACTACTCAATCGTAACTGGTGTAACAAGACAAGTTTGTTAGCAATTATATCACGCTCAATGGTTAGCAAGGGTGTCTCGCTAGAACAATTACGACTGAGCAGTTAGTTCGATCCTCATTGGGTGCCACATATGAGCTATGCTTGGGAAATCACTATATCAGGTTGAAGTGTTCTTGAAATGAGATGTGTCGATTTTCTAAGTGTAGCTGATATGTGTTACAAGCCCGAAAGAATGGAGTGCTAATGGTGTATAACGCTCTTAAGTTGAGATATATGTGGGCATTTTTATTTAGCTTGAAATGTAATGTAATGTCATTAAACTTTTAATGGTTGACAAATATGACTACGGATTTGCAAAAAAAGAAATATATATATATATATATATATATATATATATATATATATATACAGTGTAACCCGGATATAAGAGAGTTGTCGGGACCGGAGAAGAAGTCTCTTATATCCTGGTTTCTCTTATATCCGGGTTTGGTCTATTTTATATACATTAACACAGGCTCTAATTTGGGACCAGAGAAAATCTCTCTTATATCCAGGTTTCTCTTATATCTGGGTCTCTTATATCCGGGTTACACTGTATATATATATATATTTGTATCGACCTAACCTATTTAAAAAGTGGTCCCGGCGAGCAAAGTTCAAATTACATGCTATTCTGTTGCGTTTACTTTTTGCAAAAATTCACTTCGAAAAGGTTCAAGTCCGTCTTTTCTCCAACAACATATGTGGATCAAATATCAAAATATACTGTGCTCTGAAGTCTTTTGAGGACACCAGTCTAAGAGAGGAAAAAAATGACAAGCTATGGATGTAATGTTTTGTTGTTTCGACATAATTAAACAAAAGACAGCTATTAAAAAAAAAAAAAATTCAATGGACAAAGCTAGCTCCTCACAGGTTATGGGTTATACTTTTGATTTTCTGGAGAGATTGTTAACTAAAGATTTTTTTCTTGAGTTCCTTTCTTTATCAAGCCCAAAGCTCCAACCAGAGCAGAAACGCACAACCACACAACACACACACACAAACACACACACACATATATTATAATATTATTTAGGAATATGTATTCATCGCGACACAGAAATTACCGTGTTTCGGAACTAAAAACGAAACTTTAAATTAAACATGAAGTTAAAGTTTTTGTTCCATTCTCAAGAGATGTTGAATAAGGAAAGTTATTCAAGATCACTGGAGAATGGAACAAAAACTTTAATTTTAATTTAAAGTTTAGTTTTAGTTCCGAAACATGGTAATTTCTGTGTCGCGATGAAAACATATTTTTAGATAATAATATAATATTATGCTCTACAATGTATCGAGCACAGGTTCTATAAAATAAATGCATAAAATTGTAGATTATAAATCTGACTTCTTTCTTTTATTTATACATACATACACACACACACACACACACACACACATATATATATATATATATATATATATATATATATATATATATATATGTGTGTCAAAATAAAAAGTAAGAAGCCAGGTTTATAATCTACAGTTTTATGTATTTATTTTTATATATATATATATATATATATATATATATATATATATATATATATATATATGGCTTGCTGATAATTGTCTATGAATATATATATATATTTTAGGTGATTGAAGAAAAAAAATAGTTGTGGGCGTTTTCCATGACAACATATATTTTCTAAACAAAAAGAAGTAACTAAAGTACCATTCTCATAAGTTAGTATAATGTGGTCTCTAGTCTTTTGAGGACACCAGTCTAGGAAAAGAAAGATTTATGTGCCCTGAGACAAGCCTCTCTTGTGTTATTAAAAAAATACATTTTTTGACCTGTATTTGGCAAGCGTGGGATATAATGTTTTGTTTGTTGTTTTGACATAATTAAACAAGACAGCTACTAAAAAATCTGAAATGGACAATGCTAGTTCTTCACAGGTTATGGTTTGCGCTTGTTAGAATGGAGAGGGTTGTTCGACAGGGATTTTGTTCATTTGTTGTGTTTCTTTCTTTATTAGGCCCAAAGCTCAAACATGAACAGGAAGAGTTTTAAACTTTAAGTGCTACATTTTTTTCTCTTTCCATCCCCAGGTTTTTGTATTTGTTTAGTTTTCCAAAAACCTTCGCAGAGGTGTTTTGTCAATTGGAACACTTTTCATTTTCTGTGATTTGATAATAATGTTTGGGCGATAGGATAGTAAGATCTGCTCCCTGACTTACAGATTTCAAGCATATTGTCTAGTGAAGCGAAGCATTGAAATAACTTCAAGGTGCGAAAGGAAGGAACAAAACACAAAATTATACCTATGAACTTCTTCTTCTTCTTCTTCTTCTTCTTCTTCTTCTATCGTTTCTGCATTTGCTTCTGTCTTCAGTTCTTTACCGCAGCATAGGGCGTATTAAGGTTTACTACTCTTCTATTTTTTAAATTTGTTGTCTTCCTTTGCTATTGAATAACGTTTCTTATTTCTATCATGTTCTTTGACACGGGTAATGATCTACTCTTCTGTAGTTTCTAGGAATCTTTGAAGATCCTATGTTGTCGTTTTGTAAGACAGTTCTAGTTAAACTAATCGATCTGCCTTTTTCTGTTCCGCATACATACAGACCCTCGACATCGGTGTTAGCATGCTGCATTCAGTGCCAAGTGAGGGACTTTCTTATTTTGTCATCCATTCGCTTAACGTCAGCTATAGTCCTGTTAAGGATGTTGAAAATGTATTCACCACAAGAAAAGTCAACCAGTTCATGGCTGATATTCTGTTTTGTGAATTCAAGTTGGTATTTAACACCAAACACCTACGCCTGGAGTGTGCTTTTTCCCCTCTCTATTTCGCCAACTTCTAGGTATTTATAGGCGTCTTCTTGTTTCAGTTCTCTAATCTTTGTGATAACATTGTGATCTATTAAGTGTGTTTCAGTAATTACTCCCTTTTGTTGAATGTTAATTTTACACATTTATTTAATATGAAATCCATACTGATGTCGCCACTGAAACATTTTGCAATATTTACGAAACCTTTCATCTCATTGTCATTTTTGGCAAAAAAAAAAAAAATAATAATTGAGATCATCCATGTAGAATAGGGGATTAATTATTTTCTTGATTATTTTGTATCCATAGTTACTCCAGTATAATTCATGTGAAAGCGGGAGTAAGGACGGTGAGAACAGAAGGGGTGAGAGGTCGTATCACGGAAAGCAAGCTTCTGTTCTGCATCTGCTATACAAGCCACTGGAAGTGAGTATTCTCTTTGGCTCAAAGCAATCAAATCAACACATCTTGGGTTAAGAAAACGTTTAAGGAAACTGCCTTAAACAATGTCAATGTGCACTTTTGATCAGTTATCTGAAGACGTGACAAACGCCGAGCAGACACCTTCGTCATGCTAAGTTTATTGTAGGGAATATTCTTAAATGTCTCACGGTGTATGCTAATAGCATTGGCTATTTTATTTAAAGTCAATCACCTGTTATTCAACACCATGTGTTGAACATAATGTTTACCTTGGTGGAGGAAATTGCAAGGGCGTCATGAAGTTCGAAAATGTCCTACCTCTTCCTAAGTTCAGCTACTTATTTTTGCTCTGTTGATAAAGGTGGAACCTCATTCACGAATGTAGCAGCTATGTCAGCATGAATGTCCTTGGGGTTAAGCCCTTATTATGTAAGTACTTGATAACACAACGATGGCAAATTTATGCTCATCTTCAAGAGAATTCACTATTTTTTACAATTTTTTTTAATGTAAGTTTACCTGGAAAAAAACAAAGCAGAAGAGTTGAAATTAATGCATGCAAGATTTCACAACTCTAGCATTACTCCTTCATAACCAGGATATTTTTTTTTTTTTTTTTTTTAAGCATTGTGCCTCAAGCAAGGCGTGAAGCCACTAGGATGCAGGGGGTTGCGGAAGATTTGGAGCGAGAGCAGATAAGAGTGATAAGAGAAAGGAAGAGGAGAAGAATAGTGGGTAGATCAAGGTAATTGGAGATGTCGATTGACATTACATTTGAATAGTTGGAGATTATAGCTTTCAGGGAAACAGTAATTGGGGAGGGTGTTCCACTGGCGAGAGGTGCGAGGTATGAAGCTATTGGAGTAGAAGAGACGGCTACATTTGAAGGTTTCTAAGGTGTAAAGGTGGGAGAGGATGCCAGCCTCGTAGGGCGCTTGAATTCATGGAGTCTGGGAACCAGAGAGAGCAGCTCATCAGAGCAGTTACCATGGAAGTATTTTTTTAGTCCACCCACATAGAAGTATAATAGGTATCGCTTTTTCAGTGCAAGTATACTTTTTATATATTATATACATCCTTTATGTATTATATAAATATATATAATTTCGTTTGTCTAAGATAAAATAAATGCATACATATAATGTATAAAAGAGTGAAACTTTGGCTAAAATGTCGTTTCATGTTAGAGAAAAAAACGGAAAATATTTTGATGATTGAATAATAATGGCATCCAATTATATGGAAAAAAATGTAAAAATATTTTAAACATCTGCGTCAATATTCCAGACACACACAACCACGCACAATAACACACACATCTATCTATCTATCTATCTATCTATCTATCTATATATATATATATATATATATATATATATATGGTGGGGCTGATAACTGTCTGTAAATATATGTATATTTCAAGGTGCTTGGAGAAGAAAATAAAGATAGAAAATAATTTGTGGTCGTTTTTCATGACAGCATATATTTGCTAAACAAAAATGATTTTCAGAAAGCAATTACGTAACCATCCTTAGAAACCATAAGAGAAAACCTCAATCAAAAAAATGACAGGACAACAAACTTTTGTGATATAGTTAATTACAAATATATAACTTGCTGTAAACAAAATAAATTATTGAACTCAGAGACAAGGAGTGTAGAAGAACTCAGAGAAAAAGGTGGTAAAATATATTCCTGCTTTTAATGCCTTTCAGATAGGACCAAGCTCGGATCGAGATAAAAGCAAGGATTTCGAAATCTGGTGTCAAGGAGTAACTAAATGAATATATAAGAATAAAATAATGCAGAAAACATTTTGTTTTTATAAATTAGGACTCTACGGAAATAATTTAATCAGCTTGTTATATTAACGTCAAACTTCTTTATTTGCTTCCATTTGCCAAAGAATGGCATCTTTATATTAATCAAAAAGAATTATGCCTCTGTAAACAGAAGGAATGGTTGCAGAATCTAAATACAATTTCTAATCCGGCTTCTCTTGTAGAACATTTTATAGCAATTTTATAGTCGTTGTCCATATATTTATAGATTTTCTCTTCGACAGAGTTCAAAAAAGTGAGGGGCGATAACCAGGTAATCCTTCTTTGTTGTTTCTTTCTTTTTTTCTTTTTTATTTTTACAGTTTTCGAAACACCACTTTACGGTGAGTAATTTTCTTGTGCTTAGACTTGTTTTTGCTCTGAACATGTTTTAATATAGTTGTATATATCAATATATACTTAATATATACTTTTGAAATATCCATTTTTAAGGTTATAACCCACACACGCGCACATACACGCACATATTCAAATGCACACATACATATATTTCTTTTTATTATATTACATTATTTTTGTTGATACTCGTATTTGAGTAGATGATTTTATATTATTCATTTTTCAAACACTACAAATTAAGTTTGTGGCCTTCGAGATACCTAACAAAGAAACATATGAAATCCGGTGGGGTTCGAACTACTGTCATCAATATAAAGACCGATTTACCCAGTTGTCTTTTTCCCTAATAATAATAATAATAATAATATATATATATATATATATATTACTTATTATAAAACGCAGATTGTGTGTGTTTGTGTGTGTGTGTGTGTGTGTGTGTATGTGTGTCTGTAACGTTTATATATTGGATCGGATTTCCTACATTTTTCAACCGATTTCAACAAAACTTCACAGGACTACATAAGATTACCTTGTGGTGGTTCTAACAGCGCAAAAAATGGGAAAAATATAATTGTTTTTGCACAAAAAAATCAATTTGAAAACACGATTAAGAGACATCGTGAAAATGGAAGGGGGACAACTCACATCGGGTTGTTTGTGTGTGTGGGTTCCTCTAAATATGGGAGCGGATTTCCTATATTTTTCAGCCGATAAAACAAAACTTCACTTTGGGGGGGGGGGAAGGTAGTGTTTCTTATTCTCTTGCACACTTTTTTCTTTATTTTTAACATTCAGAATGCTTTAAAAATCCCATTTACAAGAGAATTATTTATAATAAAATTCAATCGGGAGACTCATAACGATTGAAAACAATGTTTTTGTTTGAGTTTCGGTTTGACCAATTCGTAAGAAAAAAAAAAAAAACTAATTAAGACATGCGTGTCCGTCGACCTTAAACAATAATCTAACGATCTGTACTGATTGTACGAATACAAACATCGGATAAATTCTTTATCTTTAGGGAAAGATAATGAAATCTAAACATACACAAGTCCTAACTAAAAATAACAACCGGAACGGGAAACTACTTTGAATACAAATGCTGTCCAATTTTTTACTGTATTCAATAAGTAAAAATCATAAATTGTAAAAGATTATTATTACAGAAAGGCTACTAAATGAATAAGATTTGTTAGATAATTAATAAACCCAAATAAAGTTAATATTTTTTGTATTAGAAACAACGAGTGGAAAATATATTCAAACTGAATTCTAATTATGAATCACTACAAGCAAAATATGCAATTTTTTTTACTGTATTCAATAAGTAAAAATCATAAATTGTAAAACTAAAAGATTACAGAAAGGCTACCTACATTTTTCAACAGATTTCAACAAAACTTCACTTTTTTTTTTTGGCATGTATTGTTTCTTATTGTCTTGCACACTTTTCTCTTTATTTTTACATTCAGAATGCTTTAAAAATTCCATTTACAAAACAATTATTTAATTATATAAAAGCGTTAGTTAGATCCAGTGACAGGACCCAAAGAATGTGAGTTCAATACCTGGTTAAGACGGTGGAGAACTTGGAGAGGTAATTAAGCAGGTGATAACTGATAACTGACATCCATTGGAACTAGAACAGTCTACCTACCCCAGTGAGCAAAATAAAGGGTTCAGTTCGACATTCCAACCACCCGAAGAAGCGTACAAATATGGCGACAAAGATGAGGACAATTGTCCGAATAATGTAAATAATGACAAAGTCTTACAAGTAACTACCGCCCCCCCCAAATACAATGCGACAATGAAGCAAATGAAAGGTACAGGCAAGAACTAACCATTAATTATAAGAAGTAATGTATGATGGTAAGCGAGAGACAGACAGACACAGACAAAGGTGTTAACTCCGTATTGAAGACATGAGAGAAAGCAATGCAGATATTTAAAAATTCGAAGCATACTAACAGATGACGCAAAGTGTGACTTATAGATCCGAAGTATAAAAAAAATGCTTTTCGGAAACTAAGCAGAGTATCGAAACATTTCCTTAGAAAGAAACAATATAATTGTTAGGTCATAGATTTCCTCTTGTATAGCCAGTTTTCTTACAGATGAAGAAGACGTCTTTGAGAATACCATAAATAGAAACTGGAAACTAAAGAAACTGGAAACTCAAGATCAGAAGAAGACTTTTGAAAAATCGGGAGCAGATCATGAGGAAAGGGACTTTGGAAAATGTAAGTCACAGGAATTAAAGAATATAAATGTAAATTGCGAGTAACCTATATTGCTTCGAACTACAAGGAACAGCAAACAGTGGCGAGTCATGATCTCATTCGTTGTAAGTTTCCTTACCCTCTTCTTTTTCAGTACCCTGTTCATTAAGTCCCCCTAATACTCGATAACCTATAAGTCTCTCCAATACACCAAAACCTAAAAATCTTTTTCAATACTCCAGGACCCTCAATTTACCTCAATATACCAGGGCCACATGTTTTCCTAACTTAGCATTCATTTAAGTCGTTGCGCTAAACCAGGTGTTCGAAGTCTCCTCATTCTCCTCAATAAAATCTCTTCGATAGTTCAGAATCCTTCTCAGTACTCCAGAATCCTCAAGTCTAATAAATACTCCAGACCCTCCAGTTTCCTCAACACTCTGTAGTTCAAGTCTAATAAATACTTCAAGGCTTCAATACTCCAGTACAGAGAAATATCTTTAATATTCCAGGATCGTAAATTCGCCTCGTCAATCCAGGTCCTCAAACTTCAAAGAACGCTGCCTCATTGTGCTGTTGTAAAAGTCCAATGAATATATCACAACAGTGATAATCGTAACACATACTTCCTTTAATAATTTCACCCCAATCAAGGCAATAAAGACGAAAGGGGTTACTGTGTGTGGCAGAAAATGAGAAAAAGAAAATGTTATTAAGGAATTAAGAAGACAGAAGATAAGGATTGACACTGAGTTTAAGTTGAAGCCGAAACAGTGTTCCACGAGCGAGAAATACGAGAAGAGCATAAGACTGAGAGTTATAGGTAGCTAATTGGAAAATTCATCAGAAAAATTACCATGAAAAGATTTCGTCAGAAAAATTACCATGAAAAGATTTCGTCAGAAAAATTACCATGAAAAGATTTATAGAAAAGGCAGAGAAAAGCTGCGTTACGGCGGTAGGAATGTCACTGAAGTCGATAAGCCAGGTCTAGACAAATAATATTGCAGATTCTACGTTGGATTTTATTAAGAATCTCTAAATACATGGTAGAAGCACCAAAACCGAGGTGACAGCAATATTCAGTACAATATTCAATACAATATTCAATACAATATTCAATACAACGACGTAAAGATGTTAAATGGAAATTGCGAGTAACATACCTGCTTTGAACTACAGGGAATACGAAATCGTGGAGAGCCATGATCTCATTCGTTGTAAGTTTCTTCACCCTCTACTCTTTCAATACTCTCATATTGTAGATTTATAAATGTAAAAGATGGATTCGGGCGGGAAAATTGTCACGCCCGACAGAGTAAACCAACTCTCCAAGCAGCCGACCTAGCAATAGAATATTGATTGTTTAATTCGTTTTCTACGGTTTATCAACCCTTTGTAGGTTATTTAAAGCCATAAAATACATTTACATTATAGGATTAATTTTTTTGAGATAATAATGGTTTTAGCGATATTGGTCTTACTAAATAACCTATAGTTGTGGGGAGAAGAATTGGATTCATGCCTTTTCATAGTGAATATAAAGAAACCAATGGGAATTGGAACTCGGCTATCTGATTAACAATTCCGAGCCATTATCCATTATCCCACCCGCACATCCGATATTCAAGCATCTTGTAATCCCAAGCAGTAGATATACTGACAGCCTAGGGACACCTCAAGATGGTGTAATGGTTACCAAGCTTGTCTCGCTAGAACAATTACGACTGAGTAGTGAGTTCGATCCTCACTGGGTGCCCCATACTTTCGGCCTTGTGCCACATCTAAGCTACGCTTGGAAAATAACTATACTGACAGCCTAGACGTTGCTTAATTGTACTGATTGTAAGGGAATCAGTATTTCGATCGAATTAAAAACATTAAAGTTACCAAAATACAGTTGTAGCCATCATTATCGTGGTACTCGTAAATTGTAACAGAACTAGAAATCTGTGGTAGAAACAAGGCTGGTGTAACATTGAGAAGATACACTCCTTTTTTAAAACTTTTAATAAAAACTAAATTTTGTAGAGTGTAACTCACAAAAGATGATGGTGGATTTTGCTTCAAGGAAGCATCGGTAGACAGGAGGAAACGTGATCGACACAATTTCACATGGTCACGCGTGAGAAAGAAAATTATCAAAGTGAGACATACAAGCAGCCATCCCTGCGAGGAAAGTCTCTTACATGCACACGAAAATGTAGGCTGTACGGTTGGTGAAGGCAGCAAAGTCACGCATTTACTGGCCGATGGTGAATGACGAGGGTTCGGAGTGAAATGAACTGTACTGATACAGATGAGAGACTCACAGTCTCTTAATCAGTCGGCAAAACGACAATATACTTTCTCTTTCTCTATGAAACACCCTCTCACCGTTTTTATTTAGAGCATGATAGACTCTTTCCACAATTATCGTTACTACATCTTTAGTTGTTCTGGAGAAATGAAAGCCATATTGCTTGTCTGAGGGGATCTCGGTAAGAGCTGATAGCAGAAACCATGGAAGGGGTTATATACATATCATTCAACGGAGATTAAGTTCTAAGAGAGAAGTTATTTATTTTATATATATATATATATATATATATATATATATATATATATATATATATATATGAAAGTGAACATTGAAGTCAACACTCAGATGCGACAGGCTGTTTCATGCTAGACGCAATAGTCAGGCCTCACTTTATCACACTTAAACACACTTCATATATATATATATATATATATATATATATATATATATATATATATATATATATATTGTGTGTGTATATATTAGGTTTATGACTTTTCTAACTCTATGTTCTCATGCCATTGTCCAAACGTAATGAAAAAGGCATTAATTTGTATTAGTCCTTGAAAAAATGTCACACTCAAACCGAAAATTCCATTTTACCATATACACAATAAGGGTAAAAAAAATAAAATAAAAATATTTCAGAAGCATTAATTTTTCAGTTTGCTAATTTAGTAATTGGATCGTAATTATATATTTTAACACAGTTAAGAGTTTATAGCTATAGTGTATCATCATCATCGTCATCATCATCGTCATCATGATCATCATCATCATCAGGTTTGACTTTGTAATCGTAGGGGGTATTCGAATACAGAAGCCATATTGAATCTTCTTCACAACGTTCTATCAATGGCAGCCATTAGCAATTGTGCTATCGTCGTTCTTGGCCATTGTTTAACATTGACCAACCAGTTTTTGCTTTGACGTCCTTTTCTACGTTCACATACAAAGCGCAAACGTATTGGATTTTATGTTTACTAATAGAAAATCTTAAGGAGTTTTCTCATGTATTTGTTCTCAAACGCTTGGATCCTTCTTTTTGATTCTGCCAACAGTGTCCATGTTTCACATCCATATAGAAGAATGGAGACTGCTAGCGAATTGTATTCTGTTCTTCGTTTGAAAGCTAAATTTGTTCCTTCATATTCTTACCAATTTGGCTTTCACTGCCATGGCTACAGCAATTCCTGTGCGGATTTCCGAGTTGCAGATACCATCTTTAGACAAGATTGCTCCCAAGTTTTTAAAACTGGACACCCCCCCTCCAGTGAATTCCTGTTCATATTAATGTCGCCCACAGGTGTTACTGTTTGTGCTATTCAACATTACTTTGGATATCACGAGCTGATCTTCATTCCATACGCTCCTGTTCTTTCCACAAGTTTTTTTTGGTTAAGTACTGGACCTAACTGTTACTACCTGTTATGAGATCAATATCGTCTGCAAAACGTAGGTTACAGATGGATCTACCAGTGATAGAGATTGAAATTGTTCACGGTTTCTTGCATGATTCTCTCTAGAAATAGGTTGAGCAATACAGTTGAAAGTACGCATCCCTGTCTCACACAGATAGTTGTCCGGAAAAAAATACTCCCATTTGTTTTCCCAGAAGGATTGCGCTGGTGGCATCAAGGCCTGGATGACTTTGATAGTTCCGTTATCTAAACTGAATTCCCTAAGGATTTGCCAAGGACTGTCATGTCATACGCGATCAAACGCTTTCTTGAAATCGACAAAATCGTGGAACATGTCGTTCTGATGTTGTAGGTGTTTCCCTACGAGAATTCTACAGCTGAAGACCAGCTCCATTGTACTTCGTCCGGTTCTAAAACCTGCTTGTTCCTCTGATAGCAGTTGTTCAGCCTTGGATTTCAAACGATTACAGATCATACGGAGCAGGGTTTTACTAGGATGATTGATTTAGGCTTAATGTCCTATAATTTCAACACTCACTGACGCTTCCTTTCTTTGGCAGGAGTATTAATGATTGCTGGGTCAACTCGTGAGGCCACTTTTTTCGTTCCCAAATCTGGCATAGTTGTGTTGTGACACTTATGGTTTCTTCACCTCTATGTTTTATCAGCCTAGAGGGAATATTATCCACTCCAGGTGAATTGCCAGGTTTTCAAGCTCCTTACTGACAACTCCACCTCCTCTTTCAATATTGACGGACTGGTCTCGTTTTCTTCCGTGGAGTGCTGGTCAGCTTGCAATATGTATTGTATAAACCATCACAGTATTGATTCCATGTTTGTAGGACCTCCTCACTATCCGTCATCAATTTACCATTCTCATCCTCTATGATTTTCTACTTTACATGAAATATTTTAACTGTTAAATAAGAACCCAGACGTCATGAGTTCAAGCGCCCTACGAGGATGGCATCCCGCTCTCACCCCATTTACTGTCGAAACTCCTAAATGTAGTCGTCTCTTCTACTCCAATAGCTTCATGTCTCGCACCTCTCGCCTGTGGAACTATTCCAGTTTCCCTGAGAGCTATAATCTCCAGCTATTCAAATGTAATGTCAATCGACATCTCCAGTTGCCTTGATCTATCCATTACCCTTCTCCTCATCCTTTCTTCTATCACTCCTATCTGATCTTACTCTAAATTTTCTGTAACCCCTTGCGTCCTAGTGGCTTCCCGCCTTGCTTGGGTTGAAATGCTTAAAAAATAAAAAATAAAAAAAATAAGTAGTTTGTTGCATGTATGTATTTATATAACGTTTTCATTTTTCAAAATACGGTCAAGATATCTTTAATATTTAATCCTTGAAAATAGTTAAATGTATAGCCGAAAGCGCTCAGAGCGAGAGAAAAATGGAAGAGAGAGAGAGAGAGAGAGAGAGTAAAAATAGACAAAAATGATGGAATAAACATGGCTTCCTACACATTGACACAAACACACACGAATACGCGTACACACACATGCACAGGCGTACACTCAAATACCCCCACATATACAAACATAAGCACGAGCGCGCGCACACACACACACGCACACACACACACGCGTGCACACATGCGCAAAAGATAAAAAAAATCAACACAACACCAGTAAATAGCGAATAGATTATTTTTGAACCTACATGAAAATAAAGAAAATGAAAAATCGGCAATCAATTGCTAGAACCTCATGACGATTACAAAAAAATATTCGTCTACGAAACTATGGAATCCTAGTGCTGAATGTATTTTTTTTTATTTATTAATATTTGTTATCTATTTTTTAGGAGATACAAATATTTTCGTCTCTCAGCCTAAATATTAGAGAAATCTTATTGTAGAAACGAAGCGCTCCCCTGGATGAATTCGAACCTGTGTCCGACTCTCAAGAGAAAACTTTGTTAGATCTCAACCAGAAAATAATTTTTTCATATAGAGAAAAGTTCAACTTTCTCTCTTTTTTTTCTTTCTCTCTCTCTCTCTCTCTCTATCAATCTATATATATATATATATATATATATATATATATATATATATATATATATATATATATATATATAGGCAAATCATTTCGTTATTTAATTTAGGCATATCATGTGGATTTATTTTGTTCATAGATATATTTATACATATATATATATATATATATATATTTACTGCTACAAACATTTACAAACTTTGTTGCTATACTCATATTTGATTATCTTATATAAAAAAATTCTAGGATTTTCAGTTTTGTATATTGTCATTTTTTATGATATATATATATATATATATATATATATATATATATATATATATATATATATATATATATACGTATTTTCAACTAATAACTCTGAATGTAGGCATGGGTGTTCCTTTGTAACAGACGGTGCCTGCCTAACTAACTGTACTATACTGTGCAGTCAACAAAATAAACAATGTGTCCGCGCGAAATTAAACATATAAGATGGCAACATATCCTTCGCATTCTATATATATATATATATATATATATATAGGCATCTTATCTGTTTAATGATGTGAGTGATCATTGTTTCTTAAACAGTATTTTTTTTTTTGAATCCGATTGTGAAAACTGACTGAACGTGATAATAATGATTGGTGGGTTTGTATTACAACTGAACCAATCAAGCAAAAAGAAAGGAAAAATTAGACGTTTGACAAATGGTTTTTCAATCAACTTGTCTCTTTTTCTTATTGATAAGTCACCGAAGAATGAATAGATTTACGGCTTCCATTTCAGAAGTAAATTTCTCTTTGTTATTTCTCAGCGTGGGCTTAAATATACTTCGCTATAACGTCTTAAACAAATGAATAATTTTTTTTATATTAAAGGACGTCCCGGAAATATAAACTAACCAGTGTTGCCGTTGCAAAATAATTTTTATTTCCTAATAACTGCGAATTAAATTTATAAAATTTATAAAATGTCGATTTTAATTTCTCAGACTAAGTTTTGAGTCAAAATATCTCAGCTTGGCTTATAGATAATAATACTCATAATTTAACTAATAGTACTTGTGAACAAGAAACAAAATGAACAGCACCAATTTTCTGGATACTGAGGGTTCGGTACTTCTTTTAATCCGGGTAATTTTCTGAGCAAGATTCTGAATTTCGCGTCATTGATCCTGGGCAGACATAAGCGGCGTTCTATAAAATACAGCAATTTTAATGCCCCCCCCTTTTTTATTTTTATTAACTTTTATTGGACAGAAGACCTATTGGATAAAAATGAACTATAGTAATTTAAGATGGCTTAAAATTAACTATGGTTTATGGTTTCCGGAATAGTTAAATCTTAATTTCGCGCTGTGGTTTATAGGGCGACGTGGAGCAATTGAGTTGCCATCACGATCACTAGACCTAAAACCACCACACATTTTCTTCTGGGCTGTACTGAAAGATCTTCTTTATAGGATCAAATTGAAAACAATTCGTGAGTTAAAACAAGCAATTTCAGATCAAATTTCTCAAATTAATGTAGAAATGTAACAAGTGGTTTGTAGAAGCGTTGCTGATAGAGTTTAAATGATGTATTGGCCCTTAAAGGGACATTCATATCATCTTAATTAGTCTGCTGATCTGAACAAATTGAGTTGATGTAAAAATAATAAAATACAACTAAACCTTTAAGTGATGAATTGAACCTGAAAGGGCCATTTGTATCATGTTAAATAGTTTGCTGATCTGAATAAATTGATTTGATGAGAGAATAATAAAATACAACTAAACCTTTAAGTGATGAATTGAACCTAAAAGGGCCATTTGTATCATGTTAAATAGTTTGCTGATCTGAATAAATTGATTTGATGTGAAAATGCTTATAATATATTTTTGTTCAATAAATAATGTTAATAAGTAAAAAAAGAGCGTTATTTTTACCGGACCCTGTATAGGTTTAATATATGTTCATCTGAGATGCCGCGGAGATACGAGAAGTACATAATTAGTGCGTCAAAAGTGAATTATGAAATTGTTATGATGGGAATTCTGTTGTAAAATGAATATCCGGCATTATTCTGGGTGATATTTAATCGGCAGTGTAACCTTACTACTATGATAGTACTTGTGGACATAAAATTAAGATTACTGTGAATAAAAATGGCGTACCTCTAAAAATAATAGTACTGTGAATATACAAATAATACTATCCCGAATAATATTGGTGACAGTAAAATAGTACTATCCCCAAATAATTTTAGCAAAAACATTCTGCAATATTAATTGATTTTATCTAGGAATATTCGGTATTCATTGATCAAAGATTTAGTGGTTAAAGTTCATAACATCATTTAGAAATTCATTTATTAATGTTAATAAAAAATCAACCATATAAAAAAAGTTAGCAATAAAAGATAATAAACATTTCAAAGTCACTAACTCTTATTACCCTACTTAATATTGATAGGGGTTTCCTTACTCACCTTTTGTTTCAGGTAGTGTGGAAAGTTGACATCTTGATTATGACATTAATTTACCTTTTAGTAACACGTGCAATCCATTTTAGTTGTTGCTATTAAAAGAATTCATTTGTTAGTGTCGTTGTTATTCAGTGAAGCTCTTCGGAGTTCTGTGGCACCAATGTATAGGATCCGTTGATAGAAAGAAATTAATTTTCTGGATACAGTTTTTATTCTTTGATTTGAGAAGAGTACGTGTGTTTAGGTGATGTAGACAGACATACCTTTCTGAACGAGTTGGATGCCATACATGGCATCAGCATGAGAGTCTTGATATTGACGAATCTTTTTAAAAACCCTATCAAGTAATTAGGAAATAAATAAAAAAGACAAATGATTTTGACTCGCGTCGAAACGGATAGTTTTAAGAGTTGTTTTTATTTTATATCTATTTTAAAGATAAATTCTTTTATAACTTGTTATTATATATGGGTGTAGATATACTTCAGTTTTAGATGCATTTTGTTGCAGGGTGTATATTCAGTTTCTTTTATATATTTTGGGGTACGATTTTATCACTTGTAAGAATTCTAGAATGGCTTTTGATTCGACACTCTGAAAGAGGGCCCGAATTTAGGGAACATTGTAGATATATTTCTGTATACATTCCAGGTTTTTTTTTCGTTTAATTAAAACATGTTTGATTGTGCGTACTTCTTGGAAGTTTGAACATTTTGGAGGGCCTTCATTTTTTTTAAGTGGAAGGAGTGTCCGATTTTGATTCTTGTAATTGTGACATTATCTTTTCTTGTGGGTTTAATACTCTGATGTTTAACGTCAGAATGGCTTTTATTTAATATAGTTTGTTGTTTGTGTGTGGGTTTTCCATGATATTTTCCATTTGTTTGGGATATAGGAGTTAACTGTGGCTTTCATTTCTTTAAAGAGGATTTTTGAATTTGATATATTCATTGAGAGGAATTCTTTGACGACCTTATCAACCCTGCTTTCCCCTGTCTATTCTATTCTAGACATAGAATAGAATAGACAGATCCAACAGAATATGATGAGTTTTTCATTCAGTATTGAGTTCAGAATTTTGGTGATTAGTGGGTTGGTCATGTTTTTGTTATTGATGGCCGTGAATACAAACAAATGAAGCAAAATGAATGAATTACACATGGAAAGTAAAGCATATCAAATGGATAAATAAAGAACAAAAGAGATGAGATGAATACGGAATTGATTAAAAAAGAAATATGTAGTGACCAATTATCTCCCTTTGAGAAGCCAGCAACTTCCGAAATTACAAATTTCTGACCAATAAAATTTGCTTCTGCTGTTAAGATGGGCTCCAATTATAAAAATAAAGCGGTTGCTCTTCGTGATACTTCCTCAATAGCCCCCCCCCCACACACAAAAAAAGAATTTGGCTTTATAAGTTCCTGTATCTGTTGAGGAGTTTGATCATGGTCTGGGGGAGAAGTGTTGATCAGCTAATGGAGATCAAAAATCTGTAATTGTCAAATAGAGAAGCATATTAATCAACGCATTATCTTTTCTATTCTTTGCGTAAGAGATTCACTGAAATGCGAGACATCCCAGCACAGGATTCAAGCCTATTTACTTTGCAAAGAGACGTGTAATCTAAGCTATTTTCTGGATGATTAAACATTACTATCTTAATATACTCGATCCACTCATAGGTCATATATTGACGCCAAGATAAACAGAAGATCGGATGTTGTGGAGGGACATGATCACGCACGTCCTGAGGGGCAAGCCTAATAAAAGAATACATGCATATGATTGTCTATATAAATAAGAAGAAAACGAAGATATACAAAATATAAAATAAAGGAATATTTTACTCAACTCATCCTAGATTCAATCTAAACAAATGCCTTATGTTTCACTATACGAAGTAATCTGTCCAAGCCGTGCAGGGATTTCTACGTTATTCCTGCAATTTTTTACGATCATTTTATTTATCACTATCATTTGCAACCATGTATTCCAGGGAAAGAGTGTTGTTTTCATCGAGAAAAGAGTAATACAATTTATATGCAGAGGACAGACATCTTATGAGACTACAACTTTTGGGATCATCTGTTTCAAATACCTGGTAATGGCAGTACCTTTGGTGTGATTTACATGATATATATACACTTGTGATATATGTGATACATACATATATATATATATATATATATATATATATATATATATATATATATATATATATATATATATATATATACACTTTATATGAAAAGGGGACCGCTGAATTTGGGGGAGAGTCTTGAAGATGACCCAGGTCTAGAAGTCCTGCAACTGCCACCATGTAGGAAAATTTTGGTCGTGTTAAGATTTCTACCTTATTCCTGCAATTTAAAGGTTTTTTTTTTTTAATTTATAACTAGTTGATCTTTGTAACCATATGTCCCAGGGGAAGAATGTTGTTTTCATTGAGAAAAGACTAAGACAATTTATATGAGGTGGGCAGACATCTTATTGAACTAAAACTTTTTGGATCATCTACTTCAACTAACTGGAAGTGGCCGTACTTTTGGTGAGATTTAGGTGTGATGTAGTTTTCCACATTTCCATGACATATTTAAGGAACTTTACCAAGGAGACTTTATACATTATCAAAGCCTTAATGATTCACGAGTGTGACATACGATTAAAGGCTTTATGGTAATTTATCCAATCTGTGCTGTGATTCATATGTTTTTCTTGCAATATTTAAGAATGATTTTATTTATTAGTAATTGATCTTTTCAACCAAATCTCTTCAACATTCCTTCTGTTCTGGGAGAGGAATACTGTGTTTCTCTTCAAAAGGGTAAGTACAGATTGTCAGGACAGACGTGAACAATTTATATGTAATGGGCAGACATGTTATTGGCCTATAATTTTTTGGATCATCTGTTTCATCCGTTTTTGGTAGGAGGTATGTAATACCTTCTGTGATCCATTCGGTAATTTCATTGGGGTTGATAAAATGTGTGCAAGTGATTTATAAATTGGTGACAGATGATAGAGCCAAAAGTTGGATACCTTGTAATTTCCTGTTGATTTGAATTTTTGGTATTTTCTTAGAGCTTATTATTATTATTATTATTATTATTATACAATAAGATAAAATTATACAATGTATTCGTGTGAGCTGAAAAGTTTACAGGCAGACTATAAAGGAATGATGCTAGAGTTGTTAAAATTTGTATACATTAATTTCAAATCTTATTAATAATTGAATTGGTTTTTTTTTCATGTAAACTGACAGCTGACTTCAATAAATTCTTCATATGTCACTAGTAGTGACTTTTCTTGAAAATGGGTAACATTTGGCATCGGGAAGTTATCAAGTACCCCCTAGAAAAATTCTTTAGAACCATTGACATGTATACTGACATGGTTGCTACACTAGGGGATGACAACCCAGCTTTGTCGACAGTGCAAAAGGGGACAGCTGAATTTGGGGGACAGTCTTGAAGAAGACCTAAGTTTGGAGGTCCTGCAATTGCCACCACCTAGGAAAACATTGGTCATGTTCACCACATGGTGAAAGATTATAAATCAAATATCCAATGCTATTAACATATCTCTTGAGAAAGAATTGAAAATATGAAGTTGGTATGACGAACGCTTCTGACGAACACCTGATCAAAAGCGTACCAAGGTGATCATATTACGGGAAATTCTGACATTGTTTGAGGCAGATCAATTTGGTTTTCATGAAGGTTTCGTAACTTAGGATGGGTGCTAGGTTCATCTTTCTGAGCCAGATTCAAAGAGACAATGCATGCAGAGTAAATATCCCGTTTCACTTGCTTCAAGGAAGGCCAAAGTATATTCTGGCCATATAGAATATATCGTATTTCAGATATACGATGAATTTTGAACAACTTATATGTATTTTTTTCGGGTTGGAGATTTATTTACCTAATCCTTAATTTCATGTCATTTGTCTTACACATATAATAGCAATTTTTTTAAAATTGTATTTCTGTCGTTGTTATCCATCGACCATTAATTTCAAAGGGCGAAATTACCAGAAAAGTAATTCTTAATTCCGTTTATTCCTTGGTCAGACAAACAAAAGAACGAAGCTTTCAGATTCATGAAGGCGATGAGAAAATGGACAAAGGTATCTCGTCATATCTTGTTCAATTTTGAAAACATTGACATACAAAAAAAGAAATAAATTTTGCAAACATCATCCCACTAGAAAATGGAAATATTTAAATTCCTGATCTCAGACAACAAATGGCCTGTGTACACGCGTTATGGAATATCTATGTTATAAAGCCTTTCCAATGCGTGAACTCACGCAACTTATCACGAGGGTGGGGGCAGACAAAAATTGTTCAGTTTCATTTACTTTACTATAGTCACCATTCAAATATGATTGGTTGATTTTCACAGCTTATCAACACATTGCCGGCTATTTAAAGCCAGGAAAAATTGATAGAATTTAAGAATTTGTTGGGAGATAATAATTATTAAGTAATAAAAGTCTTAATAATTAACCCATAGTTGGAGAGCGAAGAGGTGGATCCATACATTTCCCAAAGGTCATTTGCGCTTAAATGAATATAATAAACCCAACGGGAATTGAAACTCTGGTTAACTATTCAGAGCCATTATCCATTAAACCACTCGAACATCTAAGCCTTCAGCACCTGGTATTTCCATCTATGTATTGACTAGATTCCGCGTTGCTTAACTTCAGTGATCGTACAAGAACCAGTGTATAGTCATGTCCTTATCTGTTTTACGGTAATGAAGAAGCACATAGATAGGAATATCACGTGCTGAAAAGTTTTGAAAACTCACATTATGTTAATTGATTGATGTCTAGTCGCGAAATAGATTTATAAATAGATTTACCACTTTTGTGCAAGGGAAAATATGATACGTATACTTAAAACATTGCACTAGAAGTTAGTCCCAATATTTTGCATGGTGACTTTGTAATATTTTAGATTTTGATAGCATTGTTTTTATCACAGAAAAGAGGAATTAGTGTTGAAAATATAGTATATACTGATTTCATAAATAGATATGTTCCATTATTACAACACACGCGTTTAATCGTCACTTATATTATAACGTATAATTAAAAATAATAAATAAAATAAAATAAAATAGCGATCTCATGAAAGAAGTAAATACCTGTTTTGACGAAAAAATTAACTGTTACATTTTGTGTTTATTAAGAATATTTCTTCATAATCACGACACTATCACTAGTTCTGTTCGTTAACATTCTTTGAGGCCTTTAGTATCTGAAAAAAAAATTACATCAGCTTCGTGACAATGATGACAATGGCTTGCTTTTTTAAATGCTAGATTTATTGAGACATTTATTTCTGCTCAACACAAATTAAGTATTAGGTTATTCAGGTTACACGGTTAAGCGTGTTTTCTTTTTTCCTTCCATCTTAAAAAAAAGTTTTTGTTTTTAAATCCAATTCTTCAACATCTCTTCTCTGCAAAAGAAAAGTTACGTGTCTGGCTTTAGTGCTATTCTACTTTATTTTATGTAAAGACAGTAATTTTTAAAGATTTTCGATATTTTTTTTTATCCAATTCTCCGTTATTTATTTATTTTTTTATATAAAATCTACATGGTAACCAAAAATGTATTAGAAAAAAAAAAACTAATACTGCAAATTTGACATAATGTTGATCCTCAAAGTAAACTCCACCGTACCTCTACCTGTGCAATGCACTGGTGGTAAAATTCAGGTGTCATGGACGCAAACAATGTCTGAGGGTTCTTGTCTCAAGTCTGCCTCATTCACGAAGGAATTCCCATGAAGGTGATTATCCAGGTGTTGTCCTGGAAGAAGTGGTAATCTATTATTAGGCTGGTGCAAAAATAATGTCGTTTTTTGACGTTCATCTTAACGTCAAAAACGACATTATTTTTGCACCAGCCTAATAGTACAACGTCCGGAGATTAAGATCGATCATACAGTCTCTCCCCCTCCAAGTCGCCGTATGGTATCCCTGTCCCCGCTTCACCAAATAAGGCCTGTCATTGTCATAGAGTAATCCCTTTCGATTAAACAATGCTGGCTCTTTCTGCTTCAGTATGTGTTGCACACGTTCCATCTGCTGCGAGTACAGATTGGCAGTGGTCCTTTGGTCCGTTTATAGCAGCTCATAGTGCACTACTTGTCGACTAATACACCAGATACAGAGCACTATCTCGTGTGGGTCTGGGACAGATGGGAGTGTTATACAGTACCCACTTTTTGTTACTGGTGTGTTGTCAATCAAATCTTGGTACGTTGTGGTGCTGAGAAAACAACGAGAAACATGTTGTCATTGTTGGCTTCTGACAGTGTGTGGGGTACTCACTTGCTCATCTTGTACGTCTTGTCTATACAGGGCAGTTGCAGTCTCACTGTTTCTTCAGAAACCTGGAAGCGTTCGGCAAGTTCACAACAGATTTGGCTGTTTCCCTCCTCTACATCCGCTTTCAAGGCCTCATAATCCAAGAATTGTGGTCGGCCACTGCAGGGTTCATCACAGAGTGACATATCTTCCGACCTGAACTGCTGGAACCAATGACTGTCTGTTTCTTCACTCACAGCATTATCCTCAAAGGCGTGACGTATTCGGCGACTTGATGCGCCTGTGGAGAAACCCACCATAATGCAGACAATCCAGCACGAGTTTCTTCGACACCACTATGTTTCATCGCCGTTGTTCGAGCTATGACTGATGTGTGTTCGCTACGCACCAGCATTGATCAAGAGAAATGATACTGTTATGGGGTCCACCACTTTTTCATATAAGTGGATTCGGCCAGAGTGTTACTGGGACTGCTGCCGTTAAATACCCTGAGTCAGAATATACAGGGAGAGATGGAGTGAGATAGAGAGAGTGAGCAGAGATTGTGATTGAGTTGGACGTAGAGTAATAGTGTGAGGTAACCGCTTGTAGAAGTCAGTTACAAGCACGTATACTCTAAGGAAGTCGTACTTCGAGACTATACCTCTATATATTATTATTACGACTAACGGCGTTCCTGGATTTACTAACAATATACCCATTGTATTATTGTGTAAATACATTTAATTTCTTATCTTTATTTCTTGCATTTGTCATTTATTGGAGACCGAATTTCATCTCGGAATCCACAGATACCTACAATCGTTATAATTTTAAGACATTTTTATGTTTATACATTCTTTTTATAGATACAAATATTTAAGTAAATGTTCTGTTTTATAATAAACAGTATTAAAGAACATTTACCGACCTGAATGTCCGAGAAATTTTCATAGAAATTTTTCGTCCTCCGACAGGAATCGAACCTTATTTATATTTGTATATATAGAAAAGAATGTATAAACATAAAAAAATGTCTTAAAATAATTGTCGGACTTTGTTCATTTCATAATGTGTAAATCGTTATAATCTTAACTGCTTTAAGTCTAGAATGATCTTTATACATATGCAGTTAAACTGCACTTCATGGCTTCCTTTACGTTCATACAAGATTATACCTGTAAACTATCTTGAGTGATTTTGGGGTTTTGTATTGGGTGAATATTAGTGAATAAGAAGTTATCGTTATTTTTATATAATTTTTTTGGTAATATAACCCCAAGAAAGAAAGAAAAATTAACAAGGATTTACTGTGTGTGAAAGTATAAGCAAGACGAGAAACGTTAGTAAGAAGTGAGAACAATATTAGAGTAATCAAGAAACAGTAGATAATTGTTTACATTGCATTTAAATTTTTGATGGTTAAAGTTGACTTGAAACATGGAACTGGGAGAGAGTTCCATGAACGAGACATGCGAGGGAAGAAACACTCGGCATAGAATTTACGGTTAGCCCTAGCCGTTTTAATTGTGAATTAATGGAACCATGCCGCCAATATTGTAATGCGCTTAAATTCATAAAATCTAGGTTACGATGGCGAAAAGTTCATCCGAGAAGTTATCACGAAAGGGATTATAGAAAAAAAGCACGGAGTAGCTACATTTCGGTGGTGGGAAAAGGATTGAAGACGAGACGGTGGTAATCCGTTGATGACAGGTTAAGACCAATAACATTGCAGATTCTTCTTTGGATTTTATCAAGAATCTCAAAATATATGTAGCAGGTGCAGCAGTCTATTTGCGGCCGCAAAATTTAAAGCAAGGATAAGGACTAGTTTTGCAAATATGTAAGATAAATTTAGGGGAGATTCATTTTCTAGCAGCAGACTTAGATTCTTTCTATATTTCTGAGATGAGGTATTATGTACGTTATTTACATTATTCGGACGATTGTCCTCATCTTTGTCGCCATATTTATCACAACGTTTCGGCCGTTGTACGCTCCGGCCTTCTTCAGGTGGTTGGAATTTCGAACTGAATCCTTTATTTCGCTCACTGGGGTAGACTGTTCTAGTTCCACGTGCCATGTTTGATGGATGTCAGTTATCAGTTATCTCCTGCTAATTTCCCTCTGAAAGTTCTCCACTGCCTTAATCGGGTATTGAACTCACACTCTTTGGGTCCTGTCATTGGATCTAACCAACGTCTTTATCCACTGTGCCATGTGTCCAACCACCTGAAGAAGGCCGGTGCTTACAACGGGCGAAACGTTGTGATAAATATGTCGACAAAGATGAGGACAATAGTCCGAATAATGTAAATAAAGCAGACCTAGGTATTATTATGTTCTGAAAATTTAGCTGCCATATTTTAAAACTTGTATACAAATAAATAATATCTGATTTAAAAAAAAATTAATTCTTTATTATATTATATAGGGTTGCAAATAAATTCTTCACACGTTTTTCACATGCTCACTTTGAGGGTATCTTTTTTTTTTAAAGTTATATAATAAGCATGCATTTTTTATGTTCTAATGTTTTTTCTTTCTTTTCTGATTGCATTATATCAAAGTAATTAGAGTTTGTAAGGATTATACACTTTCAAAATGATTTTTATCTATATAACCCATATCAGAGACTTGCATCAATTTGACAATCACTTTACAGCAATGTAAGGGTTAAGATATATTGATTCTATCTATGGAAATGAAGCTCTAAGTTTTCGATCATGCTAATGAAGAGTTGGCCAGTTTTGATCTGGAAATATTTCTCTCGGGCTTTCCTAAGATGCAGGCGACCACGTTCTGTTATTATCAAGATTCTGCAAAGAGGTAGCTGAGGGACTTCCAACGGAAACTGCGTGAGAATTAGCAAAAGAACTTCAATATAAATCACACTTCAATCCGAAAACGTCTTAATGAACTCGGAAAATTGAGTAAACTTTGCCAATATGTCCTTCATCCTCTGAAGGCTTCTCAGCTTAATCTAGCTTAAGTCGTAACGCCGGTTCATGCCTGATCATCGAAGTTAAGGAACATCATACCTAGTCAGTACCTAGATGGGTAACCACTTGGGGATACCAGGTGCTGGATGTGCAGATGGTGCAATGGATAACGACACTGATTTGGGAATCGGAGAGCTGAGTTTGAATTTCTATCGGGTTCGTTAGATTTACTTTCGCGTAAATACTCTTGAGAAAAGGTATGAATCTGGATCTTCTCCCCTCCAGGTAGGGGTTAATTTGTAGGAGTTTTATCAGTAAATCATTATTATCCTAAAAAAAATATTTACTCGCTTTAAAGAACCTGGAAAAATTTGATAAATAGTAATAAAAAAAAAAACAAGTCAATCAATCAGTTTAATGAAAGCGTTGTTCATCGTTCGTTATTAAAGAATAGATGTAAGCGAATCGTTCCTGGACAGAATGATCACCAATGATGAAATGTGGGTCCTCTATGTTCATAACCAAGGAAAACAACAGTGCTTAGCACCAACTGAAAAACTACGATACATTCGAAAATATAAGCTCCGTGTTTGATTGGTTATAGACCCTTTTGTTGAGCATGAAGTACAAGACAAAAAACGAAATACCGGGTCTTTTATTATTGGGAATTTTTGCGGTTCAATTGGAACGGTTTAAGTTTAAAGTCAACCCACCCGAAAATCAATATTAGTAACAACAATTGGGTGCCAATGAGTGACATCCCCAAATGAGGGGGGGGTTAACAATTTGAATAGGGGGTGACCCTGAAAAGGGCCGTTTTTGCGTTCTCAATCTTGCAAGGAAGGAACCTCTTCCATGGACTGTGACAATAATAATATACGATAATTTTTTATTTATAATATATATTTTTTTATAATTCTAATAATCTTTTGTGTTGGATTTCAACTCTCTAAATTAATTGTACGCTATTTTTTTACAGACATTAAATTTTCCCTTTGATTTTTGCACAAAGTGTAAAAAATCAGTTTTTTCGATTTTTCCCCTTCAAGATTGTAATTTTTTTCAGCCAATTTGGACTCGTAACTAGCACTAAAGAATTATCTATCAAACAAAAAGACCCCTCCCCACCCCAAAAAAAACATTGAAATCAGATGAAAACTGTGGCAACGCATAAACAATATCCGGTCTCTCTCTCTCTCTCTCTCTCTCTCTCACACACACACACATATTTTGAGAATTCTAGATATAGAATGGGTGTATTGAACAGAGAAAGCGCCTATAATTAGTTAATTATAAAGGCGTGTTGCTGAAAAGCCACATATTACCCGAGTTAGTCAAGAAAAGAAAACCGTATTAAATATGAAAGTTTTGCCTCATCTTCCTTACCATATATCTTTTGCTCCAGCTGATTATCATCTTTTCTGTTTATTGCAATATTTTATACAGAAAGAAATGCTTATTAATTGTGAATAGTTCAAAATTGACATTGGCTATTTCTTTGCATCAAAAGGTGCAGAATGTTAATCACAACAATAAGACAAAAGATTGGATTATATTATCCATAGTGAGAGCAAATCAATGAAGCATTTGTTCCTAACGGTCTCCCAATGCAACTGGACGATTTTCTTTTAAACTAAATAAATTTTTTGATGTTTACTTATTTATTGTATAAATGAAAATAACCATGTCTATTTAAAAATATTTCTTCATAAATGTTATGGGGTCCACCCCTTTTTCATATAAGTGGACTCTACCAGTGTACCTGGACTGCTGCCGTTAAATACCCAGAGTTACAGTCGGTAGTCGGACAGAGGGAGGTAACCTCTTGCAGAAGTCAGTTACACGCACGTAGACTCTAAGGAAGTCCTACTTCGAGACTGTATATATCTATCTGTATTTGCTACTAACCGCGTTCCTGGATTTACTAACAGTATTACTCTTTGTATGATTGTGTAAATACATTTTATTTCTTATATTTAATTATTGCGTTTGTTCTTCATTGGAGACCGAATTCATCTCGGAATCCACAACAACTTGGCGAACGAGGATTCGAACTCACGCTGACAACTACATCAATAAACAAGCAAAATTTTACGGTTAACGCTTCACCTTCTTAATAAAAATTAATTTAGTTCATTTTATAAATATATTTAATACTTTTAAATTCAATTTTTTCTCATTTTATTAAAAAAAATGTGAATAAGCTTAATCTTAGTTTTACCTGAACCTCAGAAAGTATATTTACTTAATTATCCACATTTATTTTATTTATAAAAAGTCGGTTTACGTAAACTCAATGGCTTATTCTTTTCTCAATAATTCAATTCATTCTTTAAAATTCATTTTTTCCGGTTTTGTTAAAAATTGTTTCTTGTAAAGAAAATTAATGTTATTCACTTTTGCTGATCTTGTGTGATTATTTTTTTAAATTTGATTCTATATATTTAGATCATGCAAAAAAGTCTGTTTCTAAAAAATCCATTTGCTTATTCTTTTCTAAATGATAAACGAGAAATTAATTTTACTTTAGGGAAATTCTTCAAACCATTTTTCTAGACTGTCATTAACAAGAATCGTTTCATATGAATGGCGCGATGGGCAAATTTTTGCCATTTTATATTTTTAATTTCGCGGATGCGGATGCGCGTGGTTTGTTTTTTATTTTGTCATATGCACAGCAT
This sequence comes from Acanthosepion pharaonis, assembly GCA_903632075.3. Lineage (NCBI taxonomy): Eukaryota > Metazoa > Mollusca > Cephalopoda > Sepiida > Sepiidae > Acanthosepion > Acanthosepion pharaonis. The sequence continues at coordinate 32,336 of CAHIKZ030004777.1, forward strand.
AGTAGGGTTATTTGGACACAGTCTGTGAGAAAAGGAGCAACATGAAGCAATTCACTTCGCCAGATATTTAGAAACGGCATGCTGTACTGCTTGGCATTCGCGCCGAAGCTCCAATACGAACATATCACCGTTTGTGTGTTAATCTGAGATCAGTGCAAAGTATTCGGAAAGATTTGGATAAGTCTAATGATTAAGGTTTTTGGAGTGATCACTACTGATGGCAACGTTATGCCTCTATTCAGTTTCCCACAGGGCCTTAGACTCAACACGGAAGCCTACGATGTGCCTTGAGGAGGTAGTGCTGCCCTGGGTCAAGAGAGTGGCTGCTGGCAGCCCTTATATCTGGCAACAGGACTCAGTACCATGCCAAAGAAGCAGGAGAACCCAGTCATGGCTGTCAGACAATTTCTGTGACGACATCACCCGTGGCACTCCCTTATGTATGGGCGCAGTTGAGCGAGAGACCAAAAAAACTCCTTGTAACAGCAAAGATGATGTGAAGGCAATGATTATAGCAGTAGAGAAGAGTTGTAGAAGATTCTGAAGTCGTCTGGTGGTCGTGGTTGAAGCCAATGGCGATTTTATTGAACAAATTTACTTTTTAGTATTTCAATATATGTTTGTGTAATTTTGGTAAATATATCTTTTAAAAAGAGATATCAGTGTTATTTTCATATTTGCGTAACTTAGACGACAATTTATACATCACACATTGGATTAACAAAAATAAATTGTATCTGCATTCTAGTCGTAAACTTTATCTTCTGTCAAAACAGCTGACAATACGTGACGGGTTTATTGCTGGAATGGATCTAGAAACGGATTAATTACATCATTGCTTGCGATGATCTGTTCAGAAAGATTGTATACAGTTCCAAGCTAACATGTTAGACACAGTCATGAAAGAATAATTCTATTCTCCTTCTTCTAATCTTCCTTCATTCGAGCTAATATAAGACTTTCGTTAATATGATAAAATATATTGCTTTTTGTTATTTTTTTATTAACTTCTCTCCAAGCAAGGCAATAAGGCCGCTAAGACGCAGAGCGGTTACTGAGTGCGAGAGAGTATGACGAGAAACTATATTAAATTTTGGTTTGGTTTGTTTTATAGCATATCAACCTCAATGGGTTATTTAATGCCGAAAAAAATTTCTCTGGTAATATTTTTTTTCTACACTGCGTGCCAAATTATTATCAAGGTAAATTTTTTCTTATATTTCAAAAACCGTCCAATCGATTCAAACAAAATTTTCACACAATAATGGTAATACTGACCTGCGCAATCACTGAAATTTTCCTACTGATCTGCGCAATGCAAATAAACTGGCGCCATATTTGTTATTAGCACGGTGATTTGAGCGTGCCACATTATTATAAAAGTGTAAGAATTTAGTGAAAAGATGGGCCGTAAAAGCAGTTTAAGTGATGCTGAAAAGAAAACTATCACCTCAGAACTCTCACAAGGTAAATCTACCCTAGAAATTTCTAAAATGATAGGGAGGTGTCATCAAACAGTGAAAAAGTTCACCGCCGACCCTACACAAGTACGCAAAAGGGCAGATAAAGGCAGCCGAGGGTTATTTCACGTCGTCTCATGTCATGACTTAAACGAGAGGCCACGAAGAACCCTGGACTTACCAGTCAAGAGCTTTTCAATGGCAGTGGGGATCCTACTGTGTCTAAAAGTATTCGGTGTCGGTATCTGAGGGAAATAGCAACAATAGTCAAACCTGTATCGAAGCCTCCGTTGACTTGATCACATTCAAAATCGATTGAAATGGGCCGAGGACAATATGAAGATTGACTTCTCTAAAGTTTTGTCCACAGACGAAACTCGAGCAACACTTGATGGGCCAGATAGATTGTGCAAATGCTGGGTAATGAACGGACAGAATCGCCATCAGCGTTTGAGACGCCAACAAGGCGGTTGAGGCATAATGATCTGGGGTGTTATTATTGGAAAGACATTAGTAGGCCCATGGAGAGTACCAGATGGCGTCGAAATGACTGCTGATGCACACATAGCGTTTATGAAGGAGCATCTTGAACCGTGGATGAAAAGGCAAAGTATTACCTTCAGAAGGGCCATTGTTTTATGCAAGATAATGCTCCCTCACATGCTGCTCACAAGACTACTGAATATTTGAAACAATTAGGCTTCGATGGACCTCGAAAAATGAAGTGGCCAGCAAATTCTCCGGATTTGAACCCAATCGAAAACCTTTGGAGCATCATGAAGCGAAGACTGTACGCCAACGGACGACAATTCAGGAGCAACGCTGAGTTGTGGGAAGCAATTCTTGACATATCTCGCGGCATTACAGCAGATGACATCCTACAATTAACAAATTCTATGGATCATCGACTTCTTCAAGTAATTTCAAAACAGGGAAAGCACATTCCCTATTAATTTGTTTAAAACTGTGCCTTTGTTTGTATCTGTTATTATTTGTTTGATTATCTTCTTTATTAGCTTCTTTTGAACATAAACATTCACGTGCAACATTAATAAACGTTTTGTTTGCTCAATTATTTCTAATAATTTGGCACGCACAAATCACCGTGCTGATAACAAATATGGCGCCAGTTTGTTAACCTTGCGCAGATCAGTACGAAAATTTCAGAGGTTGCGCAGGTCACTGTTGCCAACATTGTGTGAAAGTTTTGTGTGAATTGTTTGTACTGTTTTTTAAATATTAGAAAAAAAGTTATCTCGATAATAATGTGGCACGCAGTGTAAATATGTATTGCTGGTAATATTTTTTTTTTAAATTTATTGCTGTTAATAATTTTTTTTTACAAATTTTTTCTGGTATTAAACCCGTTTTTTACGCTTTCATAATGATTTGACTCGAGTTTGGGTGTTAACTATTTGCCCATAGCCGGGACCCTAACAGGTGCTACCACACCAAGTCAGGGTGAAGCTGGAAACATCAGCAAATAAGAGGTGGTTCCACGCTCCTCAATCCCTCCTGACCAGAGGCCTTGCTCTTGGACCTAGTCTATCGTCTCACCCTGGACTTTGATATAGTTTATCGTCATACCCAGGACAGCATTATTAAAGAGAGAGAAGAAAAGAACAGGAATTAAAACAGAAGATAACAATTGTCGTCGCATTTAGATTTTTCAAGATCAACGTTTACTGGAAAGCAATGAGCAAGAAGAGTGTTCCACAAGCAAGAAGAAATTGTTAGCATAGAACTTACGTTTACATCCCGCCATTTCAACTGTAAGATTATGAGTCCTTACCGTCAATCTAGCAACGCGCTTAAATTCATTAAGTCTAAATACGAAAGAGGAATGTTCATCCATACAATAACCAGGAAAATCTACAGGCAAGCTAAATTACAGGAGTGGGAGAGAGATTGAAACCAAAATGCCAGGTTAGGACTAATCTCTAAATACCTAGCAGAACTGAGGCGACAGCATTATTCAATACAAGGACGAATAGTAGACTTATTCGGGCAATATCGTCTAGCACGGAAGACTAAACTGACTTTCCTAGCAGCAGACCTAGAAATAGATTCACTATAATATTTCTACTTCATATCAGAGATAAAAAACGTTAGCTCGAGAAGGCGTGGATACTTAGGCAAATATTTAGAACTAAGAACAAATGATTTGGTTCGTTTTCTACGGCTTATCAACCCTTTGCAGGTTATTTAAAGCCGGAAAATATTTTTAGAATGTGAGAACCATTTTTGAGGTAATAATGAGTTTACTGATAGAAGTCTTACTAAATAACTCATAGAAGTGGAAGAAGTGGTGAATTCAGATCATTCAATGCCTATAAGAATGGTAGACTTACAAATGTTTTAGATATAGATTGTGTTGAGAAAGAAAGCCTAGTGTGCTACAGTAGAACCAACTTTACTCGCAATTGATTCAATATAATCTTTATACGTCATTTCAGCGGCAAACGTTAGCCCCAGAAGGCAGAATTAGTCATTATCCTGGAGGTTAGCATCAGCCATGCTGATGGAAAGTAAAGGCGAATTAAAGAGAGCAGTTTCCTTTTAGAGGCGTTAAAATTAAAAGCCATTCCTTGCCTCATATTTTTGTTCTTAAATCTTTTTCTGTTTGTTCGTACATTGTTTTTAGTAATGGTAAATTGTTAAGAGTTAAACAATGATATTGGATGATTCTTTGTACCGAAGACTGCAGAATATTATGCTGAAACATTTGATAAAACGATGAGATTAAAGATAATGAAAGAAAATATTAACTAGATAAAATATATCAATTAAAATCAAAGATGCATTTGTTTCTTTTTTGTATTGAAATGTGTCAGAACTTTATTTTAAAGAAATAATAATTAGAATAGATACTTTTTTGACATTTAGTGTTTTTATTTTATATCTGAAAATAACTAGGTTTATTTAAACTGCTTTCAACACAATATTGCCAGCAATATATATTTTGAAAAAAAAAATATTACCAGAGAAGGAAAATTCTTACCAGAAATAGATTTTTGAAGGAAAAAATATTAACTAGAATTTTATTTTAAAATTATTAAATTAAATTGTTTATATTTATTAAATTAATAGCAACGAGGTAAAAATTAAATAACTTTTTTTGACAGAAATTGAATGTGACATAAACTTGACAGAAGAAAATAGAACCTTGTACAAAGAATGTTTTACCCTTATTTTAAATTAGCATCCCAGAAGCTTGGGCTTCAATCAAGAACAAAGAATAGGCCCTGAAACTCCATGCCGCAACCACGTGTATTAAGCACATGTACTTATGGGTACATAAAGTAAAAATAAATATCTAATTACGTAAGTTATTTCGTAAAGCTTGCTTATAACCAGTAATTCGCAGCAATTTCTCGTTGTTCGTGCCTCATGAATAATTTGCACGTATTGATTGGTTGGCGAGCTGACAAGGCTCGAAGCGTTAGGCTCCTGGCCATCTATTCCCGAAATTTGTTTCGTGTGAAGTCGAAGGTACTTATTAGGCAAAGTCTGGCACGGTGCCAAAAGTAAAGTGCACCGGATCAGGATCGAACTCACTACATATACTGATAGGCAAAAAGGCGAAACAGTTACCATGAAAGAAAACTTATTTACTAAGCCTGAAAATGATGACTGGAAACAAGGTACAAGACAACAAATCTGTCTGTCTGTCTGTCTGTCTATCTATCTATCTAAGTATGTTTCTTTCTTTCATTCTTCGTATCTACCTCGATAATGTTCTTTCTTTCTTTCTTTCTTTCTTTCTTTCTTTCTATCTATCTATCTATCTATCTATCTATCCCGGTAAGTATCTCTCATTCATTCTTTCTTTCTTTCTTTCTTTCTTTCTTTATTTATTTATTTCTTTCTTTCTCAGTATGTCTTTATCTCTTTATCTATTTATTTATCTCAGTTTGTTTCTCCTCTTTTCTTTCTATCTATCTATCTATCTATCTATCTATCTATCTATCTATCTATCTATCTATCTCGCTAAGTATCTCTCATTCATTCATTCATTCATTCTTTCTTTCTTTCTTTCTTCTATCTATCTATCTATCTCAGTATGCTTTTATCTCACTATCTATTTATTTATCTCAGTTTGTTTCTTCTCTATTCTATCTATCTAAGGGAGAAAAACAAAAAACACCGTTACAATACAAAACCCTAATTTTAAACCATCACTACGGAAAAAGCTATGGCAGTAAACCAGACAGAAAACTCCTCCAGGCAATCCGACGCGTCCGGCAGCCAAGCCGGAGCCAAATGTAATGTTAATGTATTCCTTTGGATCTTGTGGGTACAGGATGAGTGGTATGCAGTATGGGCAGCGCACGGGATCCATATACCATCACTTACGTCTGCACCCTGGAGAGCTCAATCCAGTCACACGACCAAAGGACTGAATTTTGAACAAAACTTTGTTGCATTTGTCCAATTATCGAATAATGTATTGTATTTCGATCGAAAGTATAGATAAACTATTCAATGTGGAGGCATGGTGGTGTAATGGATAGCAGCTCGGATTGAGGATTGAAAGCCGAGTTCGAATTCCAGTTGTGCTAATACCCTTGAGAAAAAGTATGAATCAATCTTTCCCCTTTTGGGACCTTCTGGCATACTGGGACGCACTTCTCTGTTTTTGGCTCATCCATAAAGCGTCTTTGGTTTGGTACAAGCCTTAACCCTGGCTGTTGGTTATAAGAACTAAGCTGCTTAAACATCATACGCCGAATATATATATATATATATATATATATATATATATATATATATGCGCGTTACGTTGAAAATGACTTACAAGGTGCTGAGAGTTTTTTATAAGTTTTTATATATATATATATATATATATATATATATATATATATATATATATATATATATATATATATATTTCTTATTACGATTACCGATATCTTTTGTTGGTACAAGTATTTGAATTGCTATCCTATTTTTATTTTCTTAAACAACCGGCCTAGGTTGAGAAGTCCTACTAAAGAATGATTGTGTCTCCAACGGGGATCGAAACTATCCCCTTTCTATAGCTGAAACGTACTGTTACCAATTTGGCTACAGAGGCCGCCTTTGATAAAACAAAGTTTGATTTACCGTTTTATGGAAAGTACATTTCTCGTTATATATATATATATATATATATATATATATATATATATATATATATATATATAAAACATAAAACAACTATATAAAAATCTTAACACACACACACACACACACATATATATATATATATATATATATATATATATATATATATATATATGTTAAGCATTTTATATAGCTGTTTTATGTGTTCTTTTTCTTTCTATTTAGGACATGAATTATATAAAAAACAATTCTAATATCGTCATCAGAAGTGAGGGTGAATCCAATATTTATAAAAGTTTTGACAAATTGGAGTATTACCAAAAAGTTCAGTACTTCATTGGTGATAGGTATAAATTTATAAAATTAAATTAATAAGAATCACTGAAAACTAAAAATATCTGTTAACAAACTCATAACATTTAACAATGTTGATGTAAGATCTATGAAAATCAGCAAAATTCTTGGATATTACCAACGAGAATACAAATACGGAAATATTAAAATACATAAACCCGGATAGCCATGACGACCTATCATTTCACAGATATCAACACCTATATACTAATGGTCAAAATTCCTTCATGATGCTCTTTTTTTAAATTATTTTACCTCAAGTAATGTAAGAGTTCCACTAGTACGCAGGGGTTTACAGAGAGTGAAAATGAGAGAAATGACTGGGCATAGGGAAGATTGTTGAAACGATAAAAGTTGAACGGTGTTCAATTGAACGGAAGATGGCGGCTAACGCTGCATTTAAATTTTTGTTGATCGTAGATATTAAGGACGCATGTAAGAGGAAGGGAATTCCACAGTCGGGAAGTGCGAGAAAATAAACTGTTGGGGTAGATGTGGCGCTTACTCTTAATTATTTTAACAGTAAAAGATTGGGACCTAGATGTACGCTTAAATTCATGGGAAATAAATCGTCAAAGCAGTTGCCATGAAAATATTTGTAGAACAGACAAAAGCAAGCCACATCTGGAAGAAAGTGATTGAAGTCGAGATGCCAGGTCAGGATCGATTACATTGCAAATCCTTGTTTGGATTTTATCGAGAACCTCGAGATGAACAGCAGAAGCACCAGACCAGATATGGACACCGTATTCAATGATCGCACGAATGGTAGATTTGCAGATGTGTAAGATGGACTCTAACGAGAAAAACCTTCTGGCATGGCACAGAGAACTAACTCTCCTTACAGTAAATGCAGATATTGATTCAATGTACTTGCTCCACCTCAACTCAGTCTAAAACGTCTGACCAAGAAGTTGCAATGAGACCAACTATAGCATCAAATTAAATGAATTTCTTCAAATCATTAAAACTACAAGACCTATCCAAGCATTCTAGCATCATTTCACGTACAAAATTTATTTACTAATGTCCCTGTCAATGAAACCACTGATATAATCCTTAACTCTGTATATAAAAATAATTCAATTCCATCAATCAAACTCAATATTCTCAAAACAGTGGAGTAATGGAAAGCGGCTCGGATTGAGGAATTGGAGAGCCGAGTTCGAATTACAGTCAAATCCATTACATTCACTTACGTGCTAATATCCTAGGGAAAGGTATAAATCTTCTTCTTCCTCCCCAGCTATGGGTAAGTATCAGAACAGACCAAGTTCTATACCCTTGGATGGCAACTGGTCTACCGCACTAAGAAAATGCAAAGAAATGCGTGAAAAAAATATCTGCCTCGTCAGTCATGTATCGAAAGATACATGATCGCTTAAGTGTTATCATGTGTGGCGCATGAATGACTGATTGCATGCCTGTACAGCTAAAGTTCCATTTTACAACCATAACGGCAATATTTATACTTAAACTAGTGGAGTAAGTATGGAAATCCTCTGGGTCTCTGCTTCTCTAACTATTACATGTCCCACGTAGAAAACAAGATAGTTAAAAAATGTTGCAAAACAGAAGACATAGGTTCGCTACGTAGATGATATTTTTTTATTTTAGCTGAGAACTAAATTGATAACCTGAAAATCACATTCGAAAAAAAAAATCAACTTTTCCGATGAACTGAAAATGAAACTCCCATACTGGGATGTTGTGGAGTCTAGTAATAATATATTCACTACTTCGTTATATAAAATACCTACAAATGAAAACTCTTGCGATCTTAATTTTACTAACCAATGTCTTCTAAGAGATAAAATAAGTGTTATTAAAAAATTTTTTATGAGAACTTAACGTGAATCAAACGCTTGTTAATAACGGTTTTCCAAACTATCTTATAGATTACCATATTAGACATTTTCTTTCTAAGGTAACCAATAGCAACACAAAGGACACAGAAATAAACAATTACATTAACATCTTATAGAAAAATTAAATGTATAGTAACTATATATAAGACGGATTTTCACTTTGAAACATTATAAAGAAATACACAACTCCAGTTGGCAAAAATAAGAAAACTAAATTAATTATTTATGATAAAAGAATTAAAGCTGTTAAACTTGTCAAAAATAATAATTCACCCTCAAAATCCAAATTATAGAGAACCAATATTATTTACGAATTTGCATGTCCCTTAAGGAACTGGGTTTCTGACTAATCCAAATATGTAAATAATTATATTGGATATACTATAACATGTTTAACAAGAAATCACGTTACATCTCTTTGATGATAGCTCAATTATATCTCATTTAAATACACAAGGAAACCTACCAAATTATATCCGTAATATACACATTGATAATACAGATATAATAGCATCATTCATATGTGCAAAAAGGCTAAAAATAATGGAAGCATTATTATTAAAAAAGAAAAGAGCAGCACTCAATAATATCAATTATGAACACAGCCATAAAGTGTTGTGCTTGGAAAATAAAATATTCCTATAACTCTAAATCCATACGTAATATATATATATATATATATATATATATATATATAGTTAAAAGTAAAAATAAAATTCATCGTAATAATGGCTGAAATTATATCCGAAAGCGCTTAGATATATAAAACATTCGGGCAATGTTTTATATCATTTTTATCTTGAAAAGAAAAAGATTATAAAAGCACACAAAAAATTATATAAAATCTTAACACCTTGTAAGTCGTTTTAACGAAATTGCATAATAGCTGAATTGCTACCTAAATACACAATATTTATATATATATATATATATATATATAAGTTATGAAGAACTTGGTAATCCGTATGGGTAATCCCAAGGAGGATGAAATCCTGAGAGCTCAATGTAAATCCAGAGCTAATATTTAAAAGAAAAAACAGACCACTTTTAAGGTACCATTATAATACTTTTGTTTCACCATATATATATATATATATATATATATATATATATATATATATATATATATATATATATAATCGGTAGCAAAACAGTAATGCTACTAAAAGACAAGGGGTTACAGGATGTGGAAGAATTAAGAACAGAGACAATAATGATAAGCAAAAAAAAAATGAAGAAAAAAAAAGAATGTAATCAGGTGGACAGTTGACACCGATTGAAATTGCATTTAAATTTTTACAGATTAAAGTTGACTGGAAATATGGAATCAGAAGAGAGCTCCTCAAGCGAGAGAAGAAACTATTAGGATAGAACTTACGGTTACATCTAACATCAAAAGGCTGGCGCCATAGCGAAGAGCTCATCCGAACAATGACCATGAAAATATTTATAGAAAAAGTCATAAAGTGTCAAACTTACGGTGGTAGGATTGGAGCTGAGCGGCCACTTTAGGACCAATAATATTGCCGATTCTTTGGATTTTATCAAGGAGCTCTAGGTAAATAGCAGGGGCAACGAAATATATGTGATAGCAATATTCTAATCATGGACGAATGCTAGACTTATGCTTATATAAGATAGATTCTGAAGAGAAAAATTGTCTCGCACGACACAGTGAACCAACATTATCAGCAGCTAACCAAGTAATAGATTCAATATAGTCTTTTAACTTCATATCAGCAGAGAAGGCGCAATTAGTCACTTTCCTAGGGGTTAGCATCTTCCATGACGACGGAAGGCAGCCAGGGGTTTCTCAGATGATTAATGGAGAGAAGTTTACTTTTAGTTTTCGCGACGTTAAAATTAACAAGATTTCTTTTGCCCCAGTTAACGACGAACTTGTCATTTTGGTCATCTGCTGCATTTTTTACCTTGTCCGACTGATCAGCCTCATTATCGAGGCTGGGGTAAATTGTTATGTTATTAGCTACCACGTTAAGAGCTTATGTCATAAGGAAGGTCATTAATGAATATTAAAAACCAAGTACGAAGAAGGATGGAGCCTTGGGGGGACACCCGCGTTAGTACGAAAGGTTCTAGAAGAATGGCCTTTCAGGATAACTTTAATTTCACGATTTGATAGATGTTGTGGATTCCGTGAATGGAATCCTGCACCAATAAATGAACAACGCCAATAATTGAGATAGAAAAATAAGTGTATTAAACGTAAGAATACAGACTTGAGGTGAAGATTAGTAGTCCAGGAATGCGGATTAGTAGAAAGTATATGTACAAATCTCTGAAAGTAAATCCGTAATCATCTCTCTCTCTCTGGACTCTTGTATAACTCTCTTAGAACACCCTGTGTCTGTCTCCGTATCTCTCAACCTGTCTCAACGTATCTCCACGTATCTCAACGTATCTCGATATTTAACAGTCCACACACGAGGAATGTATGTGGCATAAGGCCGAGTTTAACGTGGGTTTCTCCGAGCCCGCAGGCTCAGCCAAAAAATATCCCCTTTGAACCCGGACAAGCGGGTTTGGAAACTGTCTACCTCCCCGGACGAAACTTTGCCCTTCGGCAAAGCTTCGTCCGGGTTCGTCTCTGCCAAAGCAGAGAGTTCGACAGGTATTCTCTGTGTCAGTATAAGTATACTTTGGACGAGTCTATCTTATGTAAAGGGGGAGAGCCCCACAACAATAAGAAAGACTGGATCAGTTAAAAATGTGTCCGGAAATACCGCAAATTGTCAGCTTCTGGTGAAGTCCTAAATGCCAGACCCTGTCAAAAGTTTTCGAGATATGTTCAATGCTAAAGCCCAGGATTCACCGTTTTTAAATAGAGCATGATAGACTCTTTCCACTTTTATCGATATTACATCATTAGTTGATCTGGAGAAATGAAAGCGATATTGCTTGTCTGAGAAAAGATCCTGCGTTGAGAGATGATGAACCAATTCAGCATTGATTAGGGTACTCTTGCTTTTTGGGGCCTGTAAGAGTTTTCCAAAAAGTGATAGAAGGCTAATAGGCTGAGAGTTCTAAGGATCGGACGGATCACCAATGTTTTAAAAACTGGAACAACACATGATGACTTCTGGCCATCAGTAAAGCAGGAGGTATTTATTATATAGTTTAAAGAGAACAGGAGCCAGTTCAGGAGAACACTTCTTAATGTCTATTAGAGGGATACCATCAGGCCCCCATACCTTGTGGGGATCTAGGTTAGAGCTGATATCAGAAACCACGGAAAGGAGTTATATAGCATATCATTCAACAGAGATTCAGTTCTAAAGAGAAGTTAATATATATATATATATATATATATATATATATATATATATATATATATATATAATGAACATTGAAGTCAACACTTGGAGGCGACAGGCAAGCCCATTCTAGACGTAATCATCAGGCGGCCTGACGATTGCATCTAGCATGAAACCGCCTGTCGCTACTGAGTGTGGACTTCAATGTTCACTTTTATATTTATATTTACATACGCTCTTGATATTGAGTACTTTATCCCATAAATATAGCACACCTTAAAACACACACACACACACACACACACATATATATATATATATATATATATATATATATATATATGTCCAATATAGGATTGGTGTATACGGAATAAATTCCAATAACCAACAAATACTATTCTTAAAAGAGTGCTCAATACAGAGTAGAGCAAATATAATTATTTATTCGAAAATTATAACATAAATTTGTTTTAAATTCAATACAAAAATAGCCATTTTGTTTCAACACTTCTGGTGTTTTATCAGCTGAGCAAATAAAAGTTTTGAAAGTCACTTAAGGAGGATGCTTACTGTTAAAATTGTTATGATGAATGTGGGGGGGGTGATGTAAATAAAGCAGTAAGGAGTGAATTATATGAAGAAGTTTGTCGCTAAAATTTAACAGCAGAAAAGAAGGAGTACCCTATCCAAGTGAACCTTCATGTAAGCTAACATTCTCATGCAATAAAATCTTCGCTATTCACATGGCATAAATACCAGATTTAGAATTACGCTATAGTCTGTAGGACTGGGAAAAAATGTAGCGACTATTCAAGCAAGTGGTTATTCAAACGCACTCACCTGCCATTATAGTCCACAGAATTTCAATTACAAATGGCTCCGCAAATTGGTGGTTTTGTCCCGAGCCGAAATAACTGGTCAGGACATAACCAATCAACTTTTCAACAGCTATAAACATTATCTGTTCTCTTTCAGATTTTGCGGCTATTTCTGGCGGGAATACTCATGTAACAGCAGGTTCCCTACTGCCACCACGTAAACGAAAATTTACCTTATGCTTTATCGGCGTCCGACCGTAAGTAACGGCATCGAGTAAATTGTTATGACTCTATTGCTATATATAGTCTGTTAGTATTCCACACGTCTGATATTGCATCAGACTAAACATAGCAAATAATTCTACCAAGTACATCTGAGAACTTCTTATTGCTGTAGGTATTAGCGGCACCATTGAAGTTAACAGCTTATCTGTTAGCCTCAGTATTGCCACCAATTCTTATCAGTCAGTCACTTATGTGTCATGCTTAAGCGATCAGGTATCTTTCAATACATGACTGACGAGGCAGATTTTTTCCCGCAGTAGGTTGCCATTTCTTTCTGCGGTAGACCAGTTACCTTTCTACATTAAACAACTCTTTAAAAAATGTTAACTGCAAAAAATTTTCAGAAGAACACAATTATCCAGGGACGCATTTGTCTAGGGATGCAAATCTCCAGGGACGCAATATATATATATATATATATATATATATATATATATATATATATATATATATATATATATCTGTTTTTATCTAAATTACTAAAGCTATATCACCCTCTTCTTCCTCCAAAACCCTACGTAGATCTCTTATCTCTTTACTTCCCCACTTTTTTCTTTTTTCCTTTTTTCTCCTTTTCCTTTTCCCATAGCATTTCCGTTGAATTGATCGATTAATAATAAGTCAGTGTCTGATCCTTACCCCCTCCTTCCTCAATATTACGTATTATAATAAAAAGAAATATAAAAATAAATTTTAAAACTTTCCCTTCCCTCTCTAAACTCGACCATGTCTCTCATACCATTCCTCACCACCCTCTATGTCAACTTATATAAGCATAATACTGCCCGTCAAAAGTGTAAATTTTAAATTCATTTTTCGTTTCACCTTTTGAAAGTTAAGTCTGAAGATCCAGAGAAAAATAAAATTCTCTGGTGAAATAAATTATTACAAATGGAGCCTTAAAGTCTTCTGTTTTTATTTAAATTAAAATAATATATATATATATATATATATATATATATATATATATACACAATTGCGTCCCTTGACATTTGCGTCCCTGGATAAATGTGTTCCTCTGATAATTTTTTTGCAATTAACCTTTTTTAAGGAGTTGTTTAATATAGAAATTTGCACACCAATACCTTTAATTACTCTAAACAAGCAGAAAGGTAGTTTTCATTAAAAAAAAAAGAGAGAAAAAATTATTTTTTAAAGCAAGAAAAAATTAGGCTAGAAGTTTTAGTTCAATCCAGCAGTGCATACCCCAAACATCTAACAGATTCTGGATTTTATAGATTATATTTTTATTTGGAATCCATGGCTAAGTTTCAAAAATGAAACAAGTGACATCCTTTAAGGTTTTATTGACTTGCCTGATAATAATGATTTACCGCCAGAATTTATCGCGTAGTTTGACGTGACATACATTAGTCAAGTAAGAGTACGAAGAAGAATGAGGATGGAACTAATTTCTTTTATTGAGTCATGGAATGTTCTAGAGAGTGTTAGAAATCATTTGTCTAATAATAGTTTAGAAGGATTTCAAAATGCTTTGCAATATGCTTTATCTTATCAACACCCTTCTCTCTGGAATGTAATTGAACATTGAAAAGGAGAAGGCGATTTCCTTAAAGAAAAACGTAGCTTACAACGAGGAATTCTAGTACAGCAAAAAATAAAACTGAAAATAAGAGAATCATGGCTTTATTAGATAAGTCTCTTCCTGAAAACACGATACATTTCTTAATATGGATAGCTGACAACATTCATAACTTTTGATTTATTTCTGAAAATAAGATAATTTTAAATTCATGAAATATTTTTAAACACTGTTAATCAGTCATTACATTTTAAACAAAAATAAACTTTTTATTTTTTTTGATTTTATTCCTTTTTTTAAAAAAAAATATGAATGCTTTTTTTTTTTTCAAAATTTGTGGTAATTGTTTTGAAAGCTTTAAAAATTATCAGAGGTGCGCAATTGTCCAGGTACGCAAATGTTCAATAAGCAACTGTCCTAGAAGACACGAACACACACATACACACACACACACACACACATGTTATTTATTTTAAGCAAGTATTTAAAACAAGCCATTGTTTGTGTATCTAAATTATAAAAAAATTTATATTTAATTTTTTTAAAAATTTTTACAAAACGAGGAATATGCTGAATTGTGACAGTGGAAAGAAAACACAATTAATATTCATTACTCAAAGACGTAAGCACGTTTTAAAAAATTAAATTTGTAAATAAAAACAAATTACAGATTACTGTTTTTGAAATCAGGGGTCGATTTCAAACTATATTTCTATTATGAACAGCCTTCTAAAATCATATCAAAAAAATCTTTACGAATCCAGCAAAGGTCGTTCTTAGGGGACGGTCTAATGAATGCCCATATAAAAACATTTTTTTAGAAAAAAAACAAATTTCCTATTTTTTACCAACGGATTTAATAACTTCAATAGTGCCAAAAAAATCAATCAAGCATAGCAAACCATTTTTTAAAGCGTTTCACCCCAAGCAAGGCGGAAAGCCACTAGCACGCAAGGGGTTACAGAAAGTTGGAGCGAGAGCAAAGAGGAGGGATAGAGGAAAAGATGAAGAGAAGGATAGGGGGATAGATGCATGCATCTGGAGACGTCGATTGACATTACATTTGAATAGTTGGAGATTATAGCTATCAGGGAAACAGGAAAAAAGGAGGGTGTTCTACAGGGGAGATGTGCGAGACATGAAGCTATTAACAGTTTCGACAGTCAAAAGGTGAGAGCGA
The DNA here is from genome assembly GCA_903632075.3 of Acanthosepion pharaonis. Lineage (NCBI taxonomy): Eukaryota > Metazoa > Mollusca > Cephalopoda > Sepiida > Sepiidae > Acanthosepion > Acanthosepion pharaonis. The sequence goes on from CAHIKZ030004777.1 coordinate 48,225, forward strand.
GATGCCAGCCTATTTGAACGCTTAAATTGATGAAGTCTGGGAACCAGCGAAAACAGCTCATCGGAGCAGTTACCGTGAAAGTATTTGTAAAAAAGACACAGGGAGTTGACAGCACGTCTGTGAGAGAGTCACTGCAGAGGAGATGCCAGATCAGGGCCAATGACATTGCATATCCGTCTCTGGATTTTATCAAGGACCTTGAGACAAACAGAAGGGGCTCCAGACCATATATGGCAGCAATACTCCATGCAAGTGTGAATGGTTCATTTGTAGATTTGAAGGATCGACTCCGGCGACAAAAATTTCCTGGCGCGGCACAGGGAGCCAACTTTCCTCGCGGTGGACGAAGCTATTGACTCAATGTATTTGTTTCATCTCAGGTCAGCAGTCAACGTGAGACCGAGCAGACGCAAAGTTGTGCTTTCGTGGAGTTGAGCGTCAGGCATTCTAATGGGGGTCAGGGATGGTTCTCTGTGGTGAGTAATAGAGATCAGTTTTGTTTTTGAGGCATTAAAGTTAACCAGCCAATTCCTGCTCCAGTCCACAAACAATTGTCAGTCCTTTTCGAGACAAACGGCCAGGTTAGTTTTGTCAGCGACGCTAGATTTGTTTTTGAGACAGGAGTAAATAGTAGTGTCGTCCGCATAGATGCCGACTTGGGAACCTATGGCGTCAGGAAGATCGTTGATGAAGATAAGGAACAGAGTAGGGCCTAGGAGAGAGCCCCAGGGAACACCTGGGTTCGTGGGATAGGGGCTGGGGGAGAATCCGTTGAGAACGACCTTCAATACACGGCTTGACAGGAATCATTGCATTAAGTTAAACAATCGACCTGAAATTCCATAACCCTGAAGCTTGCGAAGGCCGGCATGCCAAACCCTATCAAACGCTTTCGAGATATCTAGAGCCACGGCACGAGCTCCTCTGTTATAATGAAAAGCTTGGTAAATAATTTCAGTTATGGCCGTAAGCACATCAGCTGTAGAACGGGCAAAGCGGAAACCACATTGCTTATATTTATATAATAGTTTGATTTTTGACTGGCAATACAATACGTATAGCCTTATGACATACCTAACTAAGCTACTACATACATAGTATATTTGAAGATTCTACTTATTTCATTACTTATTCATCTTTGATGTCTTTTAAAGATATACTATTAATTGATTGAAGTCGGATCATCATTTAGTATAGAAAGATTCGAGGATAATTCTTTATTTGATTTGTTTTTTTAAATCACCCCCCCCCAAAGAGGTGATAATGAAACTAGAATGTAAGAGGCTACTGGGAGTGAAAGAATTTCGAAGGAAACGGTAGCGCTATCCAAGACAGGGAACTGTGGGATAAAACCCTACTCCTGTTGAAAAGACCGGGGAGGAGTGTGAACCGGACGATAGGCAGGCCTATCTACTTCTATTTATTCATAGCGCATGTTGTATGTAAATTAGACCTTCATCCGTGAATAGGATTGATTTGGAATAGATATGGAACGATTGAAGGAAAAACAAAAAAGCAACCCCCCACCCCGCCCAAAAAAAAGACCATAATTCTCTGTCAATGAATGTAGATAGATAAAATTATTATAATGGATATGTCGAGAAGCTTATCATTGTAAAATCATACTGAGGGGAAAAGAATTAATTTCGAGAATATTTCCTATTTATCTTTTTTTATATTTTCAGCACGAGTATGTTGGATTTATTACTTTTGGTTTGATTGTTGAAATAACCGAATAATGCTGGAATTTTGTGCTCTCTGGTGCTTGGCGCGCTTCGATTACTGTTCTTTTTATGCTACTGTAATGTTCAAAGAGTTGTAAGGGGTCTGAACTTATTATATCAAAAGACAGAGTAGAAGAGAAAAAGAAAGGGAGAGAGTATATATAGAAGAATAAAACAGGATTCAACAGCAAATCGTAAATGGGAAAGAAAATAAAGAGAAGAGGCGAAAAATATACAAAGAATACTCAAAATTAGAAAGAAAGAAAGAAAAATACAGATGAAAAAACGAAAGAAAAAATGAAATGGAAAGAAAAGCAACGTAAAAAAAGAAAAAATATATAAAAGAAAAAATAAATGAACGAACGAAAAAAAATGAACAATGCGTCAAAAACAGCTTTAAAATTTAAATGCTTCGGAGTGTTTTTCGGAATGAGATATATTCCATTTCATATAAGAAAAGAATTAAATTTATTTTCCGAATATATACAGGGTGGTCCGAAATTCTTGTTACACCCACCTATCAAACTGTAGAAGCTTTTGTCATCAATCTGAAATAGAAAATTATACTATATAGGTGTCATAGGACTTTCGGGCCAGCCAGTATGTATCATTATTTGCTATGTCTCATATAAGAAAAGAGTTTAAATTACTATTCAATGTTTGTATATATATATATATATATATATATATATATATATATATATATATATATATATACATTTAAAACCATTACTTGATAAAATATACATTCAACACCATCACTTGATAAGACACCAGAAGTTTGTAGTGACTTTATAACATATTCATGTTATAATTTTCGAATAAATAATTATATATATTTTAATGAATATTGTCCTGAAGAAGGTTATTAAACCGAAACGTCAGACGTTGACATTTCATTCATATTAAAACAACATAATTGCATTTAAGGATTTTGGTTTGTTTTTTTCCAAATATTTTCTTCATTCTGTCGGATTTATATCCATTTATATTTGCTTATATATATATATATATATATATATATATATATATATATATATATATATATATATAGGCATATATATGTTAGGTATATATATGTCCCGTATAGGAAAAGAATTAAATTTGCTTTTTGAATATATAATTATCATTATTTTCTACGTCTCATATAGGAAAATAGTTAAATTTAATTTGCGAACACATAATTATCGTGATGTGCTATGTCTTATAGGAAAAGAGTAAAATTCACTTTTTGAATATATATGTATACAGGGTGCAATAGGTAAATTGTCGTCATTTTATATTTTTAACATCGCGCATGCGTGTTGTTCGTTTTTGATTTTGTCGACTGTACAGTATAATACTTTCAGTTGTGTTACGTCTGGGAGAAAAAGAGCACCATGACGCAATTCACTCCGACTTAAATTTGGAAACGGCATCCTGTACTGCTTGGCATTCGCGCCGGAAGCTCCAGTACGAACATTTCAGAGTGCTTGGGTGTCAATCTGAGGACAGTGAAGAGAAGTTTGATGATTTTAATGGTGATTACGAAGGTGGTTTAGAGTGATCACTAGTGGTGGCGAGGATATGCCTTCATTCATCTTCCCACAGAGTCTCGGAATCAACACGGAAACCTTCGTCAATTGCCTTGAGGAGTCAAGAGAGTGGCTGCTGGAAGATCCTATATCACGTAACAGGACACTTTATCATGACACACAAGCAGGAGAACCGAGTCATGGCTGTCAGGCAGTTTCTGTGACCATTTACATTTGGCTACCTAACTGACCAGGCTACAACTCTTTTGATTATTATGAGTGGGCGCAGTAGAGCGAGAGACCGGTAAAACTATTTGTAACACCAAAGATGAAGTGAAGACAAGGATTATTGTAGTATTCACAAACTTAAACAAGGAGACCACGCATGAGTTGCAGAGGATTCAGAAGTCGTCTGGAGGCCGGGGTTGAAGCCAATGGTCATTTAATTAAATAAATCTACTTTTTAGTATTTTCAAGATATTTTTGTGTAATTTTGGTAAATATATCTGTCAAAATGAGAAATCTATGCTATTTTAATTTTTGCGTAATTTAGACGATAATTTGTCTATCGCATAATGTATAATCATTAACGTGTATTTCTCATATAGGAAAAGAGTTCAAGTTATTTTTAGAATATATATATATATATATATATATATATATATATATAATCATTATTTGCTATGTCTCATATAGAATAAAATAAAATTTATTTTTCAAAAATAAGCATTAATCTCAGCTTTTCATAAAAGTGTTAAAATTATATTTTAAAAAAGAACCATCGTTATTGTCAGTATCTCATTTATTAAAAGCCTTAAATTTATTTTTTCGAAAAATTAAATGTCATTATCGGTTTTCTATCGTATATGAAAAGACGTAAATTTGTTTTTCAAAATTTAATTATCCTTATTTGCGATTTCTCATATAGGAAAAGAGATTAATCTATTTTTCAGAAAAAGTAATCCATTGACAATGGATCTAATCTCTGTTCGTTGCAAATTAATTTTGAAACTAATTTCTGCTATATAGTTGTTTGCATATACGAGCGAAAAGTGAAAAAAAAATTATGCTCACACACCTTGATTGAATAAACAGGAAACCTCTAAACCCTCAGCCAATATATTACTTACATACCTATCTATATACATACACTAGCAGATTCGCCGTTTTCGAGTATAGCCGTTGCTTAAAATCGCATCACTCCGCAGCTTTATAGGTGAGTCAGGTGAATGTGGATTTTGCGACATGTCAGACAACACGCCCGTCAGTATTTTTTTTTCATGTTTACTAAGTTCGATATTATTTTTCAGCTATGGTCAGCCATTGTGATTCAAACAGAATTATCCTTTATCGATGATATTTTTAACAAATAATAGCCGTGCTTGATTGTTTTAAGCGAGGAAAAGCCTTGAATGACACCCAACAACCGAAGGCGAAGCTTTTATAGCAGGCTGCCTTCTAGGAGAATTTATTTGTTTGTTTAGAGGCATATCAACTCCTTATGGGTCGTTTAATGCTGAAATTTAATTGTCTTGGGAGAATTTAGTAATTTCTTTTTAAAAAACTGTATTTCTGGTAATTTTACTGATTTTTTTTTTAATAGTGTTTTGACTCCAGTCCTAAGAGATGGTATCACCCCGATCAGGATGGACCTGAGAACAACAGCAATTTAGAGGTGATTCCACGCTTCTCAAAAACTCTAGATCCGAGGCGTTGCTGCTGGATGTATTTTATCGTCATATTCAGGACGGCCTTCTAGAGGAATGATTTAACAAAAGAAAATAGAGGTTCATCTCTCCCAGAGAAGCAGATCAAGAACCCAATTTGCGATGAGTATTTAACCATTAGATGGGACCCTAACAAATAGTACGAATGATGGTCTTGATATATCAGTGTGTGATGACGATGAAGTACTAATTCCGAACTTACAAGTTTTACAGAACCCTAGAGCTGAACCATTATATGCCATACCCAGGATGGTGATTGCCACATCGCACTTAGATGAGAGCTGCAGCCATCACTCCTCACATCACCTGTAATGGCTTCCTTCTAGTTTCGTGGTTCACAGACCCTAAGAGGACTCCTGAATTCTAGCATTCGATTCCATAGATATCAGGAATATATGATAGAGGATGTCCTTGATTGTATTTATTGGATCTAGATGCTATACAAATTTCCTGTCTACCACCATGTGCCACCTCAGTCTAGATGATGATCTGCAATTCTTGTTGCAAACAGCAATTCTCGTCAGGACAATGTATATATATATATATATATATATATATATATATATATATATATATATATATATATATATATATATTATAAATTAACTGATTTAAGATATGGTTTCTTTGCGACACAGGAATTAACATTTTTCAAAAACCGAGTCTAAAATCTTCAAATTTAATTATAAATTAAAAGCATTAGTTATGTTTCATCTTCAAGCGAATTTTTTAATAACTTCTTTTTAAATTTACTGAGTTTTAAACGCACACACAATTCATAATTTTTTCTTTCCAAGGATACAGTGAAACCCAATCATTTAGACAGGGGCGGTAGCGTGTTCATTTTTATTAACTATTGTTGTATCAATTATGAGTTACGTTCGAAAAAGAGGTTAAGTCAATGGATGGTAGGGGTGCATTTTTAAACGTTTTTTGACATTTTTTTATGCGTTGAACGGATGTCAAAATGTTTCTACCACTGAGCTAAGAGAGAAACAGCTAAATCTACTGTATTATTTTTACAAATGTAAACAAAAGACAATCAGCTGGACTGCTTCAATTCATTTTACTGAAGAGTCTTGCATTAACGCAGGTTGCTGTTATTTATAGAATTAGCCTATCACTCAACAGTGCTCAATTGATATATATTTTCAAGAGCTAAATTATATATATATATATATATATATATATATATATATATATATATATATTAGGTTATGCAAAAATAATGTCATTTTTTGACGTTCAACTTCAAAAACGACATTATTTTTGCACCAACCTAATATATATATCGTTATCGCTTAGTACAGACTTTTCCGTTTGCCGTATCTCCCACATCTGTCATCCATTGAGATAAGCTCATTAGATAGTATTCTCATTGATTTCCTTCGTCCCTTTTTTCCCCCAGAAGTACATGTGGCTGTCATATATTTCAAGCACTCGTTATGTGTACACGTATAAGTGTTCTTTTTTGTACCCATTTTCTTCAAATCTCTCTCGTTACTTTTAGCCATATCTATGTTATTCTTAACACCCTTCTGTAGAACCACTTTTCAGTTGCCTTAAGTCTTCTCTTCATCTGTGAAGAAAGTGTCCAACATTCAATGTCGTAAAGAAAGGAGAATTGATATTGCATAACATTTCAACACTCTCTTTTGTGTTTCCAATGAAATGTTACTGTTTTTTTTTTTCTTAGTATTTAACTTATATATTTGGAATCCAGTATTGCTATTTCCAATATTTTGCGTTCGGATTTCGGTGTCAAATTTTACAACCTCTGTTAACATACTACCCAGATATTTAAACTTCTGTATTGGTTTGATTTTGATCTCCAACTCATAGTTTACGTCTTGCGCTTTTTCTTTTTACTGACAATTCTAAATTCACTCTTCTTACAATTGACTGTTTCTCCTTTCGCTTTGCTTTGTTAACTTGTTCAGTAGGTCCTATATTTTTTTTTTATCTTTGCCTGCCATGAACACAGTGTCATTTGTGCATCTTATATTACACCTATTGATAATAAATTCTTGTAGGGTTTCCAGTTTCGCCGTCGAGAATCGATGAGATCCTTGAAACATCAGTCTCTCCTTTCTGTTTGTGTGTACATATTCAATTCATTTCTTATCCTTATGCAGCCAGTTTGCTACTGGCATACGGTATGGATTATTGCAACACACATTCCAAAGAGATCCTGTTTATGGCCACATCACGTCGAAACATTGGTTCACGCACGATCACCGAACTTACTCAACATGGAGCCTTGCCAGTACCTAGATTGGTGACCGCTTGGGAATACAAGGTGCTGTAAGCTTAGATATGCCGATGATGTAATGGTTGAATGCAAGGAATTGTTAATCGGATACCCCAGTTCTAATTCCAGTTGGGTTCGTTATATTCACTTACGCGTAAATAACCTTGGGAAAAGGCATGAATCCAGCTCTTCCTTCTCCAGCTATGAGTTAATTAGTACAACTTGTATCACTAAAACAATTATTACCTAAAAAAAATCGCCTTCAAAATATTCAAATTTCGGCATTACACAGAGGCTGAGACGCCGCTAAGCAAAACCAACCAGCCAATCAAAGAGGTCCAGTGTTCGTATAACGATTTTACAAGCGTAGCTTGGATGTGGCACAAGGCTGAAAGTAAGGGGCATCAGTGAGGATCGAACTCACTACACATTCGTAATTGTTCTAGCGAGACAAGCTTGCTAACCATTACACCACCTCGATGTGCCCCAGTTATGCGTGATATGGATTATCCCCCCTTATACGTTTTCTGTATTTAAATGTCCAATCAGACACACTCCATTCTAAGTTGAATAAAGCTACAGATAAGTTACTCCTGCGTTCGTTTCGTATTGCAATATGATAAATATACATTATTGAAATATATTTCCTGAAATATTTGGGATTTTGTACTGTTATATTATTTATACATATGACCAGTTGCACTCAGGTCAATGTCTCATTTCATTGCCTTTCTCAACATTTACGAACTGTCACGAATAATCGCTTCACAGCCAGAAAAAAAAAATGACAAATACATTTCCGGAAAGATAATTCATCAGCCGCTCGCAAGTGGGAAAAAGATCTGCATTTAATCGTTTTGAGCTCGTAAGATCTGCAATATCTATACTGCGTACATTGAGGATTGTGCAATTACTGGCAAGAGGCAGACGATTACATACCTCCAGTCTTGGTCGTTTCTTGCTTAGTCAACAAAAAACAAAAAACAAAAAAAAAATATACAAAACGAAGTCTTTCTTGATGCACGCTTATCCGCCCGGAAAGCAATCAAGTACATTTTTTCCCCTATCTCCCATGCGCTGATGCTATGTTTGTGTTTATGGCAAGATTTGTCGAAATTATCCCAGAATTTGGAGCTTTCCGGCAAACTGCAGAGCAATCAAGGACCAATTGAAGATTTCGTTCTTGTTGGGGAAAAATAAATCACCAAACATTGAAATAAGAAACACTCAAAATATAGGAAAGAAGAAATTGGTCATGTTCGGGTTTAGTATGAAGAAGACTGTGTGGTATTTATTTCCTGTAAGCGCAGAGGGTAAATAGGAGAAGAATAAAAATGGAGGAAAAAAAAAAGCTTTTATTTTGGCGTAAAACTTCTTAGAATAAAAATAAAAAGGAAGAAAAGAGAGCAAATCTTAGTGGAAAAAGATGGAAAAAAAGAAAGAAAAAAATGGGAAAATAATAGAAAAAAAACGAAAAAGAAAGGGGAATGAAAAAAGAAAGAAAACGAATGTAGCAAGAGAGAAAAGATGAAAAACAATAAAAGGAATAAAAGAGAGAAAGACAAACAGAAAGTGAATAAAAGTTGAAGTAAACAGTATAATGAAAGAGAGGAAAAGATAAGGAAACGGAAAATAATGACTGAATGATGAAGAAAGAATAAAGGAAGAAAGAAATAGTCAAGGTGATGTGAAGACAAAAGAAGAGAATGATCGCTTTTAATGAAAGAGAAAAAATGGGAAAACGTGAAAGGAAGTAACTAGAATAAAGACAAAGTGGAAAGAAAATGAACGTGATAGAAAAAAAAATATATATACGGAGCAGGAGGAAGAGGAAAAAATAGAAAAGAAAAGGGTAAAAAAAGAACTGTAGAGAAAGAAAGATATACGAAGAGAGAAATAAAGAAAAAAAAAACTGATCAATAAACTAGGGCGAAAAAAGGCGAAAAAAGGCGAAAAAAGGCGAGAAAGAGAAAAATAAAGGACAAAATGTAACGGACGATAAGAAAAAGAACAAAAGAACTGACAACGGAATAAAATCCGATAGAAAATTAAAACAGAAA
>CAHIKZ030004777.1:62500-70000 GCA_903632075.3 Acanthosepion pharaonis
AAATATGAAGAAATGATAAAAATATAACAAAAAGAAAAAGAAAGAGAATATGTAAGCAAGAAAGAAAGAACGGACGTGTAGATAATTAAGAAACAAAAAATACAGTGTAACCCGGATATAAGAGACCCGGATATAAGAGAAACCCGGATATAAGAGAGATTTTCTCTGGTCCCAAATTAGAGCCTGTGTTAATGTATATAAAATAGACCCAACCTGGATATAAGAGAAACCCGGATATAAGAGACTTCGTCTCCGGTCCCGACAACTCTCTTATATCCGGGTTACACTGTATAACCAAGAACAAAGCAACGATTATATAGCCAAGAAAGAAAATAAGAAAGAAAGAGTATATAGTAAAAAATGAAGTAAAGAAAATATAGCCAAAAATAAAAGAAAGAATGAAAAATATATTGGTTAAATATAAAGATGAAAAGTAAAAAAAAAAGCAAATAAAAAATATATAACGAACAAAGAAAGAAAGAAAAAAAGAAAGATGAAGCAAAAAAGAAGGAAGAAATAATATATTACTAAAAAAAGCATGTAAGTATATATAATAAAAAAAAGGAAAGAAAGACAAAATGATTCAAACAGAAAGAAAGAAATAATATATTATCAAAAAAAAAAGAAAGAAAGGAAATATAACCCAAAAAAGAAAGAAAAAAAAAACTATAAGCACGAAAGAAAGTATTAACCCTAAAAAGAATGAAAAATGTTAAAAATGATAAAAGAAATAAAACTTTAAAAGGAAAAAAAAATGGCGGAGAAGAAACAAGCCAGAAAGAAATAAAATACCAAATAAGTGAAAGACTATAAATACGGCAGACAAAAGAAAGATGCAGCTTGAACGCAAGAAAGGCAGCGCCCTGTCGAAAATCCACTGAAAGGTACAACAGCGTTGATCTCTTTCTCTATATTATTGATGTGTGTTCGTTCGTCTAAACACCGGCAGCTCACAGTTTTCCGTTTCAGTTAAACGAAAACTTAAATCAGTTAATCAGCCGACAAGCAAGCTGACATCTGCTCCCAACACTTGACACGTAATCAATATGCCAGATAGCGGCTAGCCAACCAAAAGACGACTTTCTCATTCAAATCGAGCATTCACTCCCTGTTACTAATAACTCCCAAATTTGATTGCTTAGTTTTACGATTCTCTTTAGTTTGAAAATTGGTTTCGCCATATGTAAATACAATTTGAAGGTCCAAGTCTAATAGCCGATCACCTTAGTGGAATAGCCAGGTCCTATTAGCTGTTGAATTGGATTATCAAACCCGATTATGAAATGGTTCAATGGACGAAAATAATAAATCACTGGGAAAAAATAACAACTCCCCAAGCAATAAACAGTTCTCCTTTGGTAATTAAATGACAAGAAAATATTATAGAAATGTATTACTGTAAAAGGATACACTATTAGTTATTAATTAAATGTTTAATTAAATTAAATTAATTACATTATTTACATTATTCCGACTGTTATCCTCATCTTCATTGCTATATTCACAACGTTTCGACCATTGTAGGGTCCGGCCTTCTTCAGGTGATTGGAATTTCGAACCGAAATCTTTATTTCGTCCATCGATGTAGTAGGCCGGAGCGTAGAACAGCCGAAATGTTGTGAATATGGCAAGGAAGATGAGGATAAAATTCTGAATAATGTAAATAATGTAAATAATCATAATAACTCATCTCAGAGATATAGACAGATAAATTAATTAAAATTAATTAAACCAGAACCTATCTTGCATATTTATAAGTCTACTATTCGTCGATGTTTTAAATGTTTCTGCCACATTTATGTATTTAGAGATTCTTGATAAAATCCAGAGAAGAATCTGCAACGTTATTTCTGGTATCTCGGTTGAGTTCTTTTCTCACCGCCGTAATGTGCATTTTCTATAAATATTTTCATGGTAATTAATATAATGAACTTGTCTCTATTGTCCTAAGGCTTTATGAATGCAATCGCAATGCTAGATTGGCAGTAAGGTCTCATCATTTTTCATTTGGCTAGATGTAGTCATAAATTCTATGCTAACAGTTTCCTCTTTCGTACTTCTCGTGGGTGGAACTCTATTCCGGCTTGCTTTCCAGTCAATACTGATCTTGAAAAATTCAAATGCAAAATCATTTGTTACCTTTTCTTCTTCGTGATTCCTGTTCCTTTAGTGTTCTCTTTCCTGAACTGTATTTTTCACATATTCTCTCACACTCAGTAGCTCCTTGCGTCTAAGAGATTTATTGACTTGCTTGGGGGAGAAATGGTTAAAAATAACGCACCAAGAATTTAGTAATTATTAGTAATTCTTTCTTTGATTAGTTAGGTTTTATTACAATGATTTAATTTATCAAAAACAATTGTCTTTTGTTTTATTTATCATATTTAAATTTAATTATACAATCAAAAACTGCTTTATATGGAACCGTTTCAATAGATTCATATATATATATATATATATATATGAGAAACAAGTACCACCATTTATATATATATATATACCATTTATTATATATATATATATATATATATATATATATATATATATATATATATATATATATATATGGTGGTACTTTGAAAAAACTCGGATAGCTCAACTTGCAGTAGAACAAATCGGTACCTGAAGAAAAATGGAAAATAAAAAAGAAAGAGCCAAGAACATTAAACTAAGGCGAAAGCAAACTGTCCAGTGTTCGGCTCTGAGTCCAAAGAAAAAAAAAACCAAAACGAGTAAAAAGACAACTACGTAAAGGGCTCAATACACAAAGCAGAGCAAAACCTAAGATAATCCTAAGAAGTCAGGCAAACCTACCTAGGTTTTACCTATATATATATATATATATACCGATGTATATATATATACCGATGTATATATATATATATATATATATACCGATGTATATATATATATATATATATATATATATATATATATATATATATCTACGTGTGTGTGTGTCAGCATGTGTGTGTATTTGCGTGTGTGCGTAGATATCGTAGTGCGATAAAAATACTTTTGAGAGATTACAAAAAACAACACTAATAATGACGATAATAAATAGATATTTATTTTATCTTATTCGGCCATTAAACTAAAAAGAAGCATAGCAAGAAAAGATGATAAAAATTGGAATTCTAGTACACGCCTGTGTGATTTATAAAGGATCAATAAAACGGGCGGGTTTTTTTTTGCGCATGCGTTATACCTATAACTGATGAAATGTAAGAGTTTTAAGGCTAGCTGTTTGCCACGATTAAGATTGTGGATGGTATGTAGATGGCTTTTTGTGGAAACTGTATTAAACTAATATGCCTAAAAATGTGTGAATTTATTGTAAAACTATAATTTAACTTTGAATTTCGGCGTTCTTGTTTGCATTTAAATGAAGAATCTGAAAAAATGTTATCAATGCTATCGTCTGGTTGGTTGTAATGAGCAGCTACAATTAAATTGATGACGTCTTTGATAATTTTCTTATGGTTATTAAACAGAAGACTCAATTCCGTACCATTTTCAGCGATATTTAAAAAAAAAATAATTTCACCTCAAGCAAGTTGGAAATTCTACTTGTACAAAGGAGATTACAGGAAGCGAAAGTGAAAGTGAAAGTTAAAAAGAAAACTGAGAATAGGGATGATTGAGGAAAGGACACAAGATGAAAGGGGTTTAAGTTGACAGAAAATAGCGAGTGACATTGCACTTAAACTTTTGAAAATTGTAGTTATCATGGAAGCTAAGAAACGGAAGGGGATTCCACAGGTGCTAAGTGCGAGAAAAGAAACTGTTGGAGTGGAAGTGGAGATTGCACTTCGCTATGTCAACAACGTAGATGTCAATCTAGGAGTACGCTTAAATTCATGTATTCAAGGAACCCGGGAAAATATTTGTAGAAAAGACAGAGGGAAGCCATGTTACGTCGGTGAGAATGTGATTAAAGTCGAGATGCCTGGTCAGTTCGCTTACATCACAGATCCTTCTTTGGATTTTGTTAATAATCGCGAGATGCACATCTGAAGAACCAGACCAGATATGGCATCATTATTCAGTATACGTGCGAATGATAGGTTTGTAAATGTGCATGATAGATTCAAATAAGAAAAATGTTTTGGCACGAGACACTGACCCAACTTTACTTATTTCCTGTTTATCATTTGTCGCAAAAAAAGATAAATATATTGCATTTGAACTGCCACATGTGAGGAGGTCGGATAACTGTTTGCATGCCAAGTGGCGTAAAATGCTATCGGTGATAAGGATTGGCATCTGGGTCTATTACATGTTACGTTGCCTTGGCAAGTTTGTAGTTTAGATGATGTAAGCAGTGCAAATTTGAAAGTTGACGCCTGGTGTTAAGTGGAGTTTCTCTAAATTGATTTAAGTGTGGGGCCAAGTTTTATGTATTGGAAATATTTTAGAAGGGTATGAGTTTGTGAATGTTGTAACTAAAATCAAAATTCATGGGAATTCTGAAATTTTTCTTCTTTGTTTCTGATAAGTCCAGGAAAGGGATATATTTGATCGAAGTAGCTAAGTGGGTTTAGCTACTATAACCAAGTAGAATACGGTAGCAGTAATCGACTGGTACTCGTCGTACTCGCAGGTAGCCCAATAGAATAGCCAATGGCGTAGTCCAATGGGCGTCGTCATAGACTAAAACTCTGTCGTACCTACACGTCCGCTTGTATTTATGACGGACACCAGCCAATCATATTCCAGTTAGGGGGAACACAGGTGTACGCATATTCGATTATATCAGTTTCGTATGCTATGAGAATATCTCTATTGTGTTCTGAAGTCAAAGGGAATTGTTTTTTCGATAGTTTCAAGGGTGTCATTTCTATTGAGAAAATGATTGATTAGTTACTCTATGTGTATTTTGAAATACTCGGTTTCAGAACAGATACGTTTTATGTGTAAGCACTGGCTACAGATTATTGATTCTTTTAAGATGGTAGAGTGGCAGCTTCTAAAATTTAGGTAGCATTGACCATCTGTAGGTTTAGTGTTTAGTCATGTGATTTGAAGATGTGGTTGTTTTTTCAAGGAACCACTAGATACAAAAACGGGATGGAAGTGGCTGAATACTCCATTGTGAATTTGATGGTGCTGTGAAAGTTGTTGTCTGAAGTCATGGAGAGTGCTCTCACCATGTGCCTATATAAAGAAGATATCCTCTATTCATCTGTGTTAGTGGAAATGTTCTCGGCGGTGTCTATGTAACATGTTTCGTTCAAGAGCAACCATAATTATATATTGGGGTGATTTTTACTCTAATCTTGCCGCTGATCTGAAGAAAAATATAGCTGTTGAACTCGGTGAGTATAAATTTTAAGTTGCAGATATGTTGTATATTCGGTCCCTGAAACCTCTTGCTTAGTAAAAAATTTCTACATGCTTGTATTCCCTCCTCGTGTGGGGGTTGGAGTACAAGGATGTCTCATCTATTATCACATGTAATTAATCCTTCAGCATATGTCTGTTATAAAATTTGTAAGAAATGAGTTGGATCTTTGATGTAACTGGAATGTAGGTTGTGTCTTTGATGTAACTACTTTGTGGGCAGCAAATGTTTGAAGATGTGGTCAATGAAACCTGATATTTGGTGTGATAGAATCCTGATTCTCGAAACTATCGGTCAAGCTATGAGATAAATCTGAACTGTTTGTCTCAGATCGTACATTTTGTGTAATTTTGTGGTAATGTCCTCGACTGAGAAGTTAGCACGACTTTATCTTTGATTAATTCAGTTAAGAAAGTATAATTTGCAGCATAGTATAGAATGTGCTTGTTTTAGATTTGACAGAACAAAATCTTTGACTACTGCATGTATAACGTGATCTAAATTGCAAATTAGATCGTGCAGTTTTGATATGTAAATTTTAGTTGGGTCTGGGGTGGATATTCATGGAAATCTTGAGAGTTTAGTTGACTATCTTTTTACTATATATATATATATATATATATATATATATATATATATATATATATATATATATATATATATATGTGTGTGTGTGTGTGTGTGTGTGTGTGTGTGTGTAATATGCATATAAATATATAAATTGAGATATTCACATATATATATATATATATATATGTGTGTATATATATACATATATATATATATATTTACACATACACACACACACACACACACACACACATATATATATATATATATATATATATATATATATATATATATATATATATATATATATATAACGATATATACATTTATATATCAAGAACTGTTTTGAGGAAAGATGTATGACAAAAGGGAAAATATTTTCGGTTAATGAAATCCTAAGGGAGAAAACGCGTCACTGAAAAACTTTTTTCCAATTTGTCACACACACACACATATACAGGAATGGGTAGGATAAAAAGCCGTGATATGGACGTTGGATATTATAAATATACACACACACACACACACACATATATATATATATATATATATATATATATATATATATATATATATATATATATATACATATATATATACATATATATATATATATATATATATATATATATATATATATATATATATATATATATAAATAAGAAATATAGTTTTAAAGTGTGATATATTCATGTGATAAAGTACTCAATATCAGAGATAGAGCGTACGAAAATATAAATATGAAAGTGAACATTGAAGTCAAAACTCAGAGGCGACAAACTGTTTCATGCTCGACGCAATCATCAGGCCGCCTGACGATTGCGTGAATATATATATATATTGAAATAAATATATAATAATTTAACATAATTTAGATGTTGAAAATATATAAAACAACAGCCACCTGCATTAATCCAAAGTTCTTCGGTAAAATGAATTGGAGCACTCCGGCTGATTGGCATTTATTTGCATTCGTAAAAAACAATACGCTAGACTTAACTGTTTCTCTGTGTCGATTGAAGATAGCTCAGTGGTAGAAAACACCAAATCGGCTGGGTTTATATATATATATATATATATATATATATATATATATATATATATATATATATATATATATAAAATACCCAAGAAAAGGTCTCCATATTTGTTGCTATTGTAACGGAGGTATAGTACGCAGAATTAAATTACTTAACAAAAGACTAATATTGAGTTCTGTTGCGCATGCACACTATAACTTTCTTCAAGACTTGGAAGGATAGAGTGTGGTCGTATTACCATGTTCAACCAGTGATGATCACTGGTTGAACATGGTAATCTGTTTGTACCGCAGATTTTACCCAAGAAATCATTCCTCGTGATCGAAAATCACCATATTCCGCAGATATCAGCCCCTGCGACGTTACCTATTCAGAAATCAATTCAAAGAAACAAAATTTTTAAGTCGTCGAGGCAACCTAAGAGAATGCTACAAGTCAGCTTGTCTGTATCCCAAGAAAAGTGTTCCAGGAATTCTTCCATAAATGGAAAAGAGGTTGGATAAAGTGTGTGGATTCAGAAGGGTTCTACATCGAAAGAGAGATTAA
>CAHIKZ030004777.1:72500-77500 GCA_903632075.3 Acanthosepion pharaonis
TACATCTTTCTGCAGGCAGATATGTATATGCTTAACATATTGCTGCCATATATGGTCCAGTGCCCTGCTATTTCCCTCGAGTTCCTAGATAAGATCCACAGAAGTGTCAACAATATTTTGTCTTTATCTGGTGATTCAGCTTCAGTCAATTGCCCACGGCATAAAATTGCCTCTCTGTGATGCCTTTTTATAAATACTTTCATGGTAATTATTCAGATAAGCTCTTCGCTATGTCACCTAGACTGTATAAATTTAAGCGCAATACTAGAATTGCAGTGAGATCTCATCAATTTACAGTTGAGCTAACTAGATATAGCAGTAACTTCTATGCTAACGTTTCTTATCCCGCCCTTCTCGCTTTTAGAACTCCTTCCCGGCTCCTTGCTTTCTAAGCAACTTTTAATCTGCAAAAAATGGCATCTGATGTACAAAACAAACTCAAGGCTTGCTGCTAACTGCGGCAAAAGATAGCTTGTCAATTTTAATGCCTACAAAACTAAACTTCTTTCCATTAGTCATCTGAAAGACCCCTCTCTGCTTTCCATCAGCATAACTGATGCTATCCTCCAAGAAAGTGACTCCTTGCACCTTCTCGGACTAATGTTCGCAGCTGACATGAAGTGGAAAGACTATATTGAATCTATCAGTAGATCAGCTGCTAAGGAAGTTGGTTCACTGTGTTGGGCAAGAAAATTTTTCTCCGAAACCTATCTTGCATATCTATATGTCTACCATGCTTAGAATATTGCTTTGATATATGGTCCAGTGTCCTTGCTATTTTCCTGGAGCTCCTCCATAAGGTCGAAAGAAGAATCAGCAATATTATTGGTCCTGATCTTGAGGCTCAGTTTCAGTCGACCATTCCATGTTGTGACCAAATAATGGTTAAGAAATAACAAAACAAGAGGTTGCAGATAAATAGTGTATCGAAAGTAAATACAACAGAAGCGTGTTACATGACTTGGGAGTGTGCGTCGGATGACCAGCGTTCAGTCTATATCAACTATTAATATTTAACAGCTCCCCTCCACAAGGATAGATGTGGCACAAGGCCGAGTTTAACGTGGGCCACCCGAGCCAGTAGGCTGGGCCAAAAAATCCCCGTAGAACCCGCATAAACGATTTTGTGTTGTTAACCTCCCTGAACGAAACTCTGTCCTTCGGTACAGCCTCGCCCGGGTTCCTCTTGGCCCAAGGAAGAGAGTTCGACAGGAGCTGCGAAAAATCACTGTTCCCCCAAGGCTTACTTTCCTACTACTTTATAGTAAGTGGAAGAGTCCACAATAGCCTCATTAGAGGGAAGACACCAGAACAGTTCACCGCCGTAAGGTTGCCTCTCTCCGCCTTTTTTTTATTAATACTTTCATGGTAATTGTTCGGATGAGCTCTTCACTACGGTACTTAGACTGTATGAATGCTCGAGTGTTGGGGAAATCGTATCAATTTACAGTTGATCTAGGTAAGTGTAGCCTAAACTTCGATGTTAACTGTTTTTTATCCCGCATTTCTCACCGACAATTTATTTATTAAAGAAATTTTTTTATGTTTAACGTTGTTATTTTTATAGATACAAATTTAAGCTCTGTTTATGATAAACAGTATTAAATAACATTTACCGGCCTGAATGTCCGGGAAATTTCATAGAAAATATTCGTTCTTTGACAGGATTCGAACCCTGCATCCTATACGGAACCGTCATATACGCTGACGTGCCTTACCTCTAGGCTACAAAGAACCGTTCGGTAGACAAGTAAGCAATTTATAAGCAGTAAATTCATCTACCGAACGGTTCTTTGTAGCCTAGAGGTAAGGCACGTCAGCGTATATGACGGTTCCGTATAGGTTGCAGGTTCGAATTCTGTCAAAGAACGAATATTTTCTATGAAAATTTCCCGGACATTCAGGCCGGTAAATGTTATTTAATACTGTTTATTATAAACAGAGCATTTACTTAAATACTTGTATCTATAAAAATAACAACGTTAAACATAAAAAAATGTCTTTAATAAATAAATTGTCGGACCTTGTCCATTTCTTAATATATATATATATGCTCGAAATTCCTTGTTGATCATTCGAAAGTTAGCATCAATTCTACTGAGTTTGTGAACTCAGTTCCCTAATTCACTTTTTTATTGTGCTATTGTAGGCTATATCTCCTTTTCGACGTCCTGGGCATGACGATAAACAACATCCGCGTTCTGGGTAAGACAATAAACTACGTCCAAACAGCAAGGCCTCTGATCAGGAGGTTTTGAGGAGCGTGGAACCACCTCGTAAGTGCTGATGTTCCCAGGTACACCCTGACCCGGGGTGATAGCATCTGTTAGGGTCCCAGCTATGGGCAAATAGTTAACCCCCAAACTGGGGGTGTAGAAATGGGTTTTAATACCAGAATTACTTTGAAAAAAAATTATTACCAGCAATACATTTAAAAAAAAATGTTGCTCTCTCTACAATGTTTGAAAAACAAATATTACCAGCAGTACATGTCTAAAAAAAAAAAAAAAATACAAAACATTACCAGCCTCATATTTAAAAAAAAATATTACCATCGAAGGAATATTATTGCCAGTAATAGATTTTTGAAAGAAGACAATATTACCGAAATAATATTTTTGAAGGAAAAAATATTACCGGAATTAGATTTTTGGAAAAAATATAACCAACAATGAAAATTTTGTCGGCATTAAAAAACCCATTGAGATCGATATACCGTAAAACAAACCAAGCCATAACTTAACCAGGAATACATTTTTGAAAAAAAAGTATTTTAGCAATATACTTTTGCAAAATAACTTAACCGCAATAAATTTTTGATAAAAAAGAAATTACCAGATATACATTTCAGAGAAAAAAATACATTACCAATTTTACATTTTTTGAAGAAATATTACCAGCGATACATATTTGAAGGAAAAAATATTACCAGAAATAAATTTTTTGAAAAAAAAATATTACCAACAATAAAAATTTTATCGGCATTAAATAACTGTTGTGGACTCGGAAGAGGTCCGCAAGAAAACTCGAACTCAGCAATTCAGTGAAAACGTATTATTAACAAAAAGAACGAATACAGAAGTGTTGCACGTCCGTCTGACGGCTAAGTAGAGTAGTCAACTCGTTTGCAATATTTAACGACCCCCCCCACGAGGAATGTATGTGGCACTAGGCCGGGTTTAATGTTGGTTTTACCGAGAACGTAGGCTCGGCCAAAAACTATACCCTTTGAACCCGCCTAGACGGATTCAGAGCCTGTCTACCTCCCCTGACGAAACTCTGCCCTTTGGCAAAGCCTCGTCTGGGTCCCTCTCTGCCAAAGCAGAGAGTTCGACAGAAGACGTACACGTAGTCAACCATAGTCAACTCGTTCGCTCGTCTACAGTCCTCTTGCGAGGCATAATATAATCATAAGACGAGTCTATTTTGTCCATGAAGGTAGGTCCCCATAACAATAACACATTGAGGTGGATATGCCGTAAAACAAACCAAACCAAACTAAACCACACCTCCTTTTCGGTTATATACCGACACCTCAAAACTGGCGCGATCATGGCTCTCCACAACTTCCTATTGTTTGTAGCTAGCGCTTCTCTTTTTATTATCACTCCCTATTCTGCAATCTGTTTACAAAAGCATAAAGTTGACTCATCCTCTTCCCCTTGGTATGTGATGTGTCCTGGAAAAGGATATATCTGTTCGAAGTAGGAAAAGTGGTTTTGGACTATTGTAACCGAGTAGGACAATTAGGCAGGTAGCCGTAATGAACTGGTACGCGTCGTGGTGGTAGGCAATAGGCGTAGGCCAATGTACTTCCACATCAGTCTGTATTTATGTCTGACACCAGCCAATCATATTACTGTGAGGGGGGGAGCCCAGGTGTATGCATATTCATTACATCAGTATGCCATTAGTAAGGAAGATGTTCCACTCAGCCAGCTTCTTCCCCATAACCCTTAAATACTGTAATAGTCCCTTGAAAGGATGTTGGCGCGATCAATACAATTTTAACCTCTTCCTGTTTCGCTTCAATCATTATCTACCCTACATATACCTCACAATATGTACCTTTACATCCTGAATGTACACCATTACAACCAAATTCAGTAAAGCTCTACCTGTAGTAACTCTTTACCTCATGTCCTTGGTGAAATTATCTTTGAATCTTACCATCGTCGGTTTTTCAGGTGACAGTTATGTTATTGGCCCATGGAGGTGATTTTAACGGGCGGCACGTTTTAAACGTGTTTGAAACAATACGACGGACTGATCTACATTTTTTGTGTGAAAATGGGTAGTAAGAACTGTCTGGAAGCCGTCGATGCACTAAGTCACAAGTCATCGTGACCGAGAGTTTCAGTTTATTGGTGTGTTTCAAACTGTTGATCATGCCAGATTATTTGCTCTCTTCCAGAAACAGCAACTAATGTCAGCTCAGCATAGTTGCAGCAACAAGCTGCAGGTTAGATCTGTTTGTGTTGAAGGAACACACATCTACCTGAGCAGGTGACTGCGACAAGAATTGGTTAGCCGCTCTTATGATACAAGGAAACGGTTTTAAAATTGCTTGGAGTTTAAGAGATGTCTGAGTTGGATAACCGCGTAGCATAGCCGTTATCGTAGAGAAAAATATAATTGATTTGTTGACTCCAAATCATAGCCGAGGTCATTGCGCTCGCTTTCGTCAAAATATTTGGAAAAGCCTGACTTCAGTCGCTGCCGGAGAATATAATTTCTTTGCTGAGATTTATCGAATGCACAGGCCAGTATACACAATGTTTCATATATAAAATAGGGCGTCCGTTTCAAATACGATGTTTCCACTATAATAAAATTTAATGCATTATACAAACACACACACACACACACACACACATATATATATATATATATATATAGTACACAGAAAAAGTAGGAAACGTTTACAATTCTAACAAGGTTCGCTTTTGGTAAAGCTTCCTCAGAGAATGAGATATAGAAAACATTTTTTAGTTTTTTTG
>CAHIKZ030004777.1:80000-152500 GCA_903632075.3 Acanthosepion pharaonis
ATATATATATATATATATATATATATATATATATATATATATATATATATATATATATATATATATATATATATATATATATATATATATATATATATATATATATATATATATAATGTACATATATTTTAAAGAAAACAGACCACTTTTAAGGTTCTATTATAATAATTTATTTCACCAGAGCCCTTTTAAAGGACGCCGAATTATCAGATAGCACTTCCAAAAAATGAAACGAAAAATAAAATGAAAATTGATGGGAAGTTTTTGTAAGTTAACAGAAAGTGTAATAAGGAGTGATCAGAGAGACATGGTAGAGTTTAGAGAGGGTTTAATTTAATATTTCTCTCAATCATATTTAGTATTGGGGGAGAAGGAGTGACCAGACTTTGACCTATTTAAACGGTTAACTTAACGGAAGTGATATATTGAAATAGGAGGGGGGAGGGAGAAAAGTAAAAGGAAAAAGGAAAAAGAAATAAGGGGGAAGTAAAGAGAAAGAGGCTGTAAATGGGTTTTACATATGAAGGAGAAAGGTGGTAAGTTTTAGCAATTTATGTAAAAAAATAGATTTTAATGTTTGATCGTAATTCAGATGTCTAAAAAATCCATGAAGAAATTAATTTGAGGCTTGCTAGCAATTTAAATATTTAATTTTTTTACAAATACGGATTACCAAGTTTTTCATAACTTAAATATATATATATATATATATATATATATATATATATATATATATGCAGAAGGTCGTTTAGGGATCTTGTGGCACGTAGTGCACCAGATCTCTGTATTCGATCCATCAAAAAGTGTGGTTAGGTCTGCACAAAGCCTTCACCACTATAATCAAATCTGCTGTTGGTTCCTAGGAACTGAGCTGCTTGACCCTCAGACATCGAATACGACTGAGAGTCTATATATATATATATATATATATATATATATATATATATATATATATATATATATATATATATATATATATATATATATATGTGTGTATATATATACACATATGTGTATGTGTGTTTGTATGTGTGTATGTATACTGTATATATATGCATATATGATTATATATCCGGTATTCTGTATATGTACAGTAAAGTATATGTTTATGCCATATATAAATGGTATTTACAGGCTGATCATAATTCTGGTATTTATAACTCAAAAATAATCCCTTCCCATTTACGGATTTTCGGCTTTAAGTGACTCCTATTACTTTCTACCTTAGTCTTCAAGAGAATGCTTGTAAAGTGTTCAATATCTGTTCTGTATGAGTCTTGATTGGAATGGAAGACACAGTGTCTGAATCGGCGGATTTTGATTAACAACTGTAAAGCTGACCCTTCCAACTTCCATTGTATTGTCCAAAGCCGGTGACGTTTTGCAAAAGTGGCTAGAAAATGGTGTAGTTATCCTTTACTGTTTGACGCTATGTAAATAAATATCCTTCGTCCGCTGTCTTTCATTCGAAATGAAAAAAAAGACTATAATCTCCATCGGCCTAAGACACGTTCCTTTTGTATCTCCTCTACATCCATTTATATATCTCGCAGATGAAAGATAATTATGATTTCCATCAGTATTTGCACGAAAGAGGGTCGTACAGAAATATAAATTTATAGAATGGTGGAAAACATGATAGATAGAAAAAAACGAACTACAGAGAATGAGAAGAAGGATGTGAGAACGAGGCGGCGATTGAAAGGAACAGAAAAGATAGTGAGAAAGAGAGAGAGAAAGAAAGAAAGAGAAAGATGTAAGTATTAATAGTATCAGAGAGAATAGTAATTGATTATTATTATAACATTATGAGTACTACTCTTTTCCGTTGGGGAGACTTAGTAGATTTTAAAATGGCGTCGGGTGGTTGGGTCAAGAATTTACAAATAGTGTGGAGATTTGAACGAAAACAAATTGTGTCGAACACTGTATCTCAACTCTGAGTCTTTAAGATGCAACATTCTCCGCTTTCTCCACGCCCTCCAGCCTGCCAATATTTCCGTTTTTCTCCGCTTTTTAGAATTCCGTTCTGTTGCGGGTAAGCAGTTACTCCAGACGACCTCTATTTGGAAGTCGATAATTGCGCAATACACTGCTTCTCGAAAGCGATTTAGCACAGTTACGCAGGGAGCTTCAAATCTGTAAACAATCGTTGTAAATATTCGATGAATGTGTTAGAAATAAGGTCTCATGTCAGATATGGGCGGCGCCAATTTATTGATATTTTGGAAATGCTTCGTTGAAGGTTTGGAGAGAGGACATGTGTAAGATAATAAATCGTCGGTAATGGGCATAACAATTGAATTAAATGTGGCATGTTTTGTGGCAAGCTTTGTTGGGAATTTCTTTTTACAGGTGCCAAAACTTGATTCTAACTTCCAGGTAAAACAAAACAAAACAAAACAAAATACGCTCTCCCTACTTGGACCGTTGCCGATGATTGTACTGAATTTTTGCCAAGTTAGAAATCTCGATTGACTAACGGTTAAAAAAATAGGTTCGGTTAGCTGAGTTCCAACTGCAGCTGAGAAATATGCAGTACCTTTTTCTCTACAGGATCTGAATTACCAAACTTTAACATATAGAACGACCAAGCTCCATAAGTTTCAAATTTGAACTTACAAAATGCTGGCTAAAGTTATGGGGAAGATTTCGTTTGTTTTGGTTTGTTTTATTAACCCTAATCTCAATGAGATATTTAATGGCGACAAGATTTTTGGTAATATTTTTTTCAAAAGTGTATAGCCTGTAATATTTTTTTTACAAAAATGTATTGCTGGAAATAATTGTTTGCAAAGTATTTCTGGTATTAAAACCTATTTTTACACTTTCATAGTGTTTTGACTCCACTTAGGGAGTTAACTATTTACCCATAGCTGGGACCCTAACAGGTGCTACCACCCCGGGTCAGAGTGGACCTGGGAACACCAGCAATTATGAGGTGATTCCACGCTCCTGCAAAACCTCCCGATTCGAGGCCTTGCTGTTGGACGTAGTTTATCGTCTTACCCAGGGCGTGGATGTAATTTATCGTCATACCCAGGACGCGGATGTAGTTTATTGTCATACCCACGACGGTTATGGGGAAGTAACGCGTATCAGAGTCCTTCCTGTGTTGTTGGTATGTGAAAAAAAGACAACTAAGTTGACAAAAAGCAAAACGCAACAAAGAGTCTGTCAAAATCAACCATTAACGGTGTAAGGTGAAACCAAATAAACTGGATAAATATCCGTTTAAATTCTTCCGTTTATCAAACCATAGTCAGTCCCTTCCTTTCAACTTTGGTGAAAGCCCCTCGTTAAAGCCGTGTCAGTGCAGGAAAACATCACAGAACGACACGGACAACGACTACAACAAATAAACTTCGTTACAAGGGCAATCCCAGGATCTGCGTCGTTTCGCAGACCGCAGATTATTTACTTATGAATACATAACTGTGGGGGTCGTACATTATATTTCGAAGTAAATATGCTAAATTATTTTATAAATATAGAAAGGTAGTTTAATGTGAGAGGAAACAAATCAGGATATAATAAAACCGATCGCATCGACATCACGTGCTTTGTCATCTATATATAAAATTCTATGACTTCCATTATTCCGTCCTTCCATCATATCCTCTAAAATAGCCAATGATTGACCGATCGAAACCAAATTTTTGGAAGAAACGCAAACAGATTAGGGAGTACAACGTAGAGTAGGTTTTACTAGGGTGCATAGCTTAGTACAATAAATTTATATAATATTTCTTTTTTGGGGGGGGGAATTATGTGTATTATTTTACATACAAAATAAGCCCACATTTTAAAAACAATTTAATGATTAACATAACAAATTCTTATTTAATAAAAATGCAATGTTTTTTTTTGTATATCTTTTCTTTAAATTTGTATATATACAATAATCCAGTTTCCAATCTGCCCAGCGTTTGAGAGAATTATAAACAAGTTACAAGGCCAAAAGCTTTAAAAAGTTTGAATTTAGCTTCAGAAAGAAATATTTACGCATGCTCAAGAGTAAGAAACTGTAAGAATTCATTCTTCGCTGTTAAAAAGAAAAAAAAAAAGAAAAAGAAGAAATTTTCGCAAAAATATTGTTTATCATGAGTTCCTATTAAATCAAATTGAATTAAAGAAATTATTAAATCGCTAAGTAGGGTTTTTGCCAAGTATTTTTCCAATCAAATCAGTTCGGTCATATTTCATCGATTGTTTTTCAAAATGGAACGAAACATAGTGTTTGTAAACCTCGACAAGAAGTTTGGCGATAACTTCAACAATATTAAATACTGAGAGAATTTAAACACGCTTCAGCGCGTCGCCAAAAATTTCTAGTTTAAATAAAAAAACAAAAAAAACATAGGGTAGCTACACACTGTTAGAAAACTGATAAATAACATTCGCTTGATCGGAGCAGATGTATAGTTCTTACCATATAGTGACTTTTCATATATTATGTTCGTGTAAAAGTTTTAAGCCTTTTGGAAATTAAGGTTTCGACGAGGAGGCCGAACATGGCTCTATACAATCTTCTATTTTTGTCACAGCAAGCTTTATCTTTTTGCTTTTCCAATCGCTGTTCTTCCAACCATTTATACAAGCTCCTTAGGTAGACTTTTCGCCGCATTCCTCTGTTCTCGTTACCTTGTGACTGTCAAATCCTCCAAGCCTTCTTTCCTCATTACGTACCCTAGAAATTTCAATTGTCACTTTCTGATGTTAAGTATAAGTGTCCGTTTTGTTACTATTTTCTTTAAAATTTCGCTGTTGCTTAACTATTCACTCCATGGTATTCTCAGCATCCTTCTGTAGAACCACATTTCTGTTGCTTCAAGTCTCTTCTTAATCTGTGGTGAGATTTCCCATCCTTTATTACCATATAGGCAGACTGCTATTATGTAACAGTTCCATTCTCTTTTCTTTGTTTCTAACTTCATTTTCCGGTTTTGTAATATTTGCTTAGATTTTGGAAGGCATCTTTGGCTATCCCAATGCGGATTTCTCTGTCGCACTTCCCGTCCTCTGTTAAAACAATTCCCAGATATTTAAATTATTATACTTGCCTGATTTTGGTATCTTTGAGTGTTGAGTTCATCCTTTTACTAACAACCATAATTTTAAAAAACGAGATGAGATGTATGATAAAATTCAACAAAAATATGTAAGAAAAACTAGTCAGAAAACAATAATAATGGTTATGCTTCCTCTACGAAATATGAAAGCCTTCAAACTATTACGTCTATGATTGCTAGATTTAAATTAACAATATGGCGTCTAAGATCAGATTAGGAAGAACGTCGCTATTTCAAATCTCTAATGACGTCAATATCGTCGCAATATTTATCCAGAAGCTGTTATGTCTTTTCTGAAGACAGATTTAGTATGGAGATTTGAGGCGAATTTTTCATTCCAATTATAACTTTTTAATCAATTCACACGAAACAAGTTGATAATGTCACTAAGACGCAAAGGGGTTACTGGGATAGAAATAGAATGAGAAGACGTTAGAAGGAACCTGAAGCCCAATCTTAAACAGGAAACATGAGCTAAATCTGTTCAAATGGCCGGGGAGGAGGGCGAATCGGACGATATACGAACCTATCTGCCTAGAAACTTCATTAGTCGCTTTCTGATTCTAAGTACTCTGTTTATATTTTCTCTAAAATGTTCAGTTTAGAGTATTCCCAGCATCATTTTAAAGAAATACATTTCTGATGCCTTCAGTTTCTGTGAGATTGTTCAGCATTCACTGTCATATAGGTAGAATGATATTACTTAAATTGTTGATTGCTGGTTTGTTTGGTTCTTCTAAAGTAAATTCTTCCTTTTTCTTAATCAGTGCTTACGTTTCGGATGGCATCTTTCGCTATTTTAGTGCCCCTTCAGATTTCGAGCTCACATTTTCCATCCTTTGTTTAAACCCAGATATTTAAATGTTGGTACTTGCCTGATTATGGAATCACCAATTTGTAGTTCTCATCTTGAGCTGCCCATTTTGCTAATAGCTATACATTCTGTTTCATCGCAAATACTGTTTAGGCAAAGCAATTAATTAACAGACCAGTTAATTCTGGTTAAGAATAAATGCTCTGGTAAACAACAGTAAATTAATTACCGATACTTTGCGAAATAGAAGACCGCTCTTCTTCAGTCGTTTGCTTTTTTATTATAATTAATTGTATAATGACTTCATTGCCAACCTGTATGTGTGTGTGTATATATACAGGGTGGGCCATAAGTTTCCATACATAGGAAAATGCAAGTGCATTCGTATTTGGATCAGCAGTTTCCAAATAATTGGATTGGTTGGCATGATCCTGTAGAGTGGCCTCCAAGATCTCCAGATCTCTTCCTTCTTGATTTTTATCTTTGGGAGCACTTGAAGGCCATGGTGTATCAGGTGAAGATACAAGACATAAATCATCTCAAGGAACGTATCAACAACAAACATAACTTCAACTCTGCTAATGCGTGTTTGTCAAAAGTTAGAAACACGTATTAATATGTGTTTTCAATGGCAATTTAAGAATTTTTTTGTAGGAATTTTTGGCTTGAACTAAATAGTTCAATAAGTAGAATAATGTCTCAGTTGTCATCCCGAAAATTTGTAGATCGGATCAGTTCTTTTAAATCAAATATGTGGTGCAGTTTAATTAATATTATGAATCATTCATACAAAATAATTAAATTTAAATTTTCACTTAAATTTTCAGGAATAAAGAAGTTATAGTTAAAGAGTAAGATAATTCTCAATGCCGGTGAGAATGGATAATTTGATTGTTGGACATACGTCGAATTTCTACGAAGCCAGCTCGTGTGCTATGAATACCTTTGTTAAAAATAATGATAGCGTTGGATACGTTTGCAAACATAACGAATACTGATTGATTTAAAAAAAATTAAAACTAACCACTAGAATATTTCTGAAAACGTAACCGATTTTTTCATGAATTATCATGATTTATATATATATATATATATATATATATATATATATATATATATATATATATATATATTTTTTTTTTTTTTCATTTCATCTTGTTTCACAGAAGAACATGAAGAAAAATTGACTTTCTGCAACGCCTAGCACATCAATACCAAAATGAGTCATGACCTATTCGACATATCTCTGTAGCGAATATGAAAAGCTAATTCCTTTTATTTTATTGGCCGGTTTGCTGCGCTGTCTGTAAATCCAATAAACAGAAAGAAATAACCAAATACGTAAACTTTTTGTTTTATTCTTTACTCCGCTTCGTTAAGTCTTAAGGTCAAATTTCAGCTTATGCAAGAAGAATCGTGAAAAACTTATTGGGAAAAAAGGAAACTAACAAGAAAAAAAAAGGCATGACTGGTGTGGCTGTACCAGTGAAATGGAGAACAGAAAGAGAATGCTAAAATTAGAAAAATTATCAAGACATTGCTCGGGACCTGAGGAAATTATGAAAGCTGTTAAAAGGCAAACTTTTGAAACATTGCCAAAAAAAAAAAAAAAAATGGAGGTTAGATGAATTAAATATACACTGAGGACTTGAGATTGTTCAGATATTGACATTGCGAGAAAAGTATGTGAGGATATTGAGAAAAGATCCTAGAATTTTGAGGAGGTTTTATTTAGTGACTATCACCCGGCACGTGACGTTAAAATACAAATGTACGAAATATATAATAATAATAATAATAATAATAATAATAATAATAATAACAGCAATAATAATAATAATAATAATAATAAAAAGTTGTCAAAGTACAAGGACCTTGAAATAGAAATCGCGAAAATGTGGCATATGGGAACATCAACAATCCCTGTTGTAGTTGGAGCCCTAGGACCGGTTGGAAAAGATTTCAGTAGACTAATTGAAGGGATTCCTGGAAGTCCATGCCTCAAGGAGATACAGAAAATTGTTCTGACAAGTACAGCCCACACCCCTACGAAGGGCTTTATCTATGTAATCATTTTTTTTTGTCAGTGGAAAGTGTCATGACGTCATTTTCTAACCTTAGGTCCTCAAGGGACCCGGAAAGAAATGTGTAAACGACAGAAATCAAAGAAAATAAAAATAAAAATAATAATAATAATAAGAAGAAGAAGAAAAAGAAGAAGAAGAAAGTAATACAGGTGTGTGCAACTGGTGTTGAATACTGTATAAAATTCACAGAACAGATATTCAGACATAAATTGTTTAGCTGTCCTGTGGTGCAATAAAGTTTCAACATCCTTAGCTGGGCCATATCAACTGGCATTAATCGAATGGATATCAAAACAAGAAAGTCCCTCACTTTCCACTGTATTCATTCAACTCAGACGGATAGTGATCCTTTGTAAATGTCCAGATCCGAAGGGGTCAGAGGATTAGTTCAACTAGAAAAGTCTTATAAAACGACAACAATCGAACTTAAAAGATTCCTAGAAATGACAGAAGTATGTACGCCAACCTGTATCAAAGAAAATGAAATAAATAAGAAACTTTATTCAATAATAAAGGAAACCAACAATTTCAAATGTTATGTATTGATTAATTTCAAGCAGATGAAGAAGAGCAAGTAAGCTATAATCTACCTACTGCAGCGGCAAGAAACTAAAGAAAGAAAGCAAAAAACAATTGCAGTATAAATCTCTTTATGAACAATAATCTTTTCGCATCAAACAAGTTAATGTATCCAAACTCCATACCAATCAGTATTTCCGTAGTGGAGGATTAAAAGCTGAAACTGGGTTTTTATTCTTGCTGCAAAGAAAACATCCTTGTTCACTAGAAATTATCAAGGAAACACTGAAAAATTGTGTTAACTATAAATTTGGGTCTGTAATGAATATCCAGAAACAATTAACCATCTTGTATCAGGTTGCACAGCATTAGCAAACACTGAATAGAAGCGTCGCCATGACAGATTGAGCCAGTGTATGAACTGGTAAAATTGTGATTGCAAGAAAAGTGGTATGGCCGCCATCAAGACATAATTACATACATAGCATCTGTTAAGACTTTTGGGGGATTTTACAATGCATTCAGAAAAAAAATCAAACCTAACAGTCCAGGTATAATGTTCAAAAATCGCAAAAAGAATATTTGTTTTCTTATTGCGATGCTATTTCTTACAGATTGGAATGTAGAGTTTGGAGATCTTCAAAATCATAAAGACATCGATAATTCCAACTGGGGTTGCGGACCGGTATTTTATTGGAAATGTTTTAGATAGAATTATTGAAGTGATATCTGGCAACCGGTTTCTTAGGAAAATACACCCAAAATGTCCTCACAAGCTCTGCTCACGCCCTACGAAGGCTTTTATCTGTGTAAAATGTGTATGCGTATGTAGTTTTTGTCTCGTGGAAAATGTCAGGTTGAAATTGATGAGGTCTCTGATTGGAACCCGGCCGAAAATATATGCAACAGAAACGAAAGGATATAATAATAATAATAATAATAATAATAACGTGTAACAGCTAAATTCTCAAAATCGTGTAAAAGCGAAATTGTCCGTTTGTTAGAAAAGGTTTTGAACCGTTGTCTCTTAGAAATGATTAAAGATGTCTTACTGGAATTCTCAGAGATTTTTATAACATTATTGGGCTTTACTCTGAACAATAAAAATGTATAAACTCTCTCAAAGATTGGCTGAAGAATAAACGAAAATGACATGTTTGTCGTTAATTAATCATTTCTAAGGATCGGAAGCTCATGAAGGATTGAAATGAAGTTCAAATAATATATAATATTCCAGAATCATTTTCCAACTTATTCAAGATGATCTTCACCCTCTCTAAGCTTCTAGCTTTCTGTCCTGGAGTAAAAAGGCGTCTCACAGTTTTTGCGTATGATTTCATTTTCAAGTATTTTTTTTATTGCTCTTTGGACTGTTATAGCTGAAATTGGTCTGATGAATTGAGTTGGATCTTTTCTAATTGATCTTTTTAGCTCAAAGTTGAAATGATGATCACTCTTCCTGTTGTGACCTCGTAATCATGCTTTCCTCTCCACTCTTCCCTCTTTTCCAAAATTATTCCCCCTTTCTCTTGATGGTTCTTGAATAGACTTTGTAGATGAAAGCCAGAGTATGAATGTTGGTGCCATTACTGAAGGCCTGAATGATATTTTTCTTCTAACCTTCGCTCATTTGGGAAGACAATGCGCTGACACAAGAGGATTTTAACCTGCTCTCTTTCTATCTGAATAACTAAAAGTGTTTTTCAGTGGTTTCTTACGACAAATGGTGTCAAGATGGCTAATCTGAAAACCTGAATAAAGAAATTCAATGAGTTTAGTGGTTTTTAGATATTAAACATTTTGCAGTTACACTCGGTACATGCATTTATTTTGACGATTTAAGATGGGCTACAGTAATTATATCTTCCAGTACAACAGATTTTCTTATCATTTGCTTGAACAAACAGCTGGCTATGTCCCCTAGAGTTTGACGCACAGACCATCTATCTTCATAGTTGGATGTACTGGGGGAACACCATCCGCGGGTGTGCAGTAGGTCGATCTTTTACAATTGTGAAGGGTGAGGGAGATAGTTAAGTACGTACTCGATCAGGGAGAAGGTGTTTTGCCTGATCTCAACGTATGCCTAACTGTGCCCCAGCTACAAGTCGTAATCCTAAGATGCATAAAAATAGCAAAAGATCCCTTTGAAAAACTAAGAAATGTATTAAGAGACAGGAAACATTCATTAGGAACAACGAAAACGGTGTT
The DNA here is from genome assembly GCA_903632075.3 of Acanthosepion pharaonis. Classification (NCBI taxonomy): domain Eukaryota; kingdom Metazoa; phylum Mollusca; class Cephalopoda; order Sepiida; family Sepiidae; genus Acanthosepion; species Acanthosepion pharaonis. The sequence goes on from CAHIKZ030004777.1 coordinate 90,704, forward strand.
GAACTGCTATGCAATATCTAAACCCTTATATCGTTGCGGAAGTTGGGACATTTTCTCACGCGAGATGAAGAGATTTAAATGGACAAAGATTTGGTTCGACTGATGAATGCTGACGAAAAGCTTTTGAGAACGTGTGCAAAACAGGGGAAGTTTTAAGGAAAATAAGAACTAAAAGTACACAATGTGAAAGAGGTAGCTTACATTTGGGGACAGATAATGAGAAAAGAAGGCATAGAAAATCTAATACTCATATGACATAATGAATCAAACGGAAAAATCGAAGAACATAGGTGACGAATTCATGAGATTGCATGGCATAATCAAAGGATCACAGTTTTATTTATTTTTTTAAAAAGACGTTTTCTTTCGTAATGCGGTATCTGTTCAGGCGATTATGGCTCTCCAGAGATTACTTTTCTTTATTATCTCCAGATTAACTTTTCTTGGGAAAGATAGTAGAATGTTTTCTACCTGTTGCTACTATTTATTCTCTACGGTTTGGAGTTAGATTTATAGAGGTTCTGATTGTTGTGAGACCTTACCCATAATGATATAATGGACTATTCCATACGTAATAAATACTGCGCCTCAAGAGGAAGCAGGGAGTTCAGTTTGAAGTTTGGCGTGAAGTCCGTCAGGAGTCAGTCAGTTGAGTCAGAGGCAGTCCGAAACAGAGTCGCCTTCAGACAATTAATACTAAACCTGATTGTTCGTACTAACACTTTCTACTTCTCTGTATATATTCCTGTTTGTAATATATCTATGTTATTCCATATCCGTGTTCGAGTTCTTCTTTATTGGTTCTACCTTGGACTATCACCGTGGTACAAGGAACCGGACCATAACAGTTAATATTTTAAGAAAAAAAAACACTTTTTTTTTCGTAATCTAAGAAGATAATGGCTTTCCACAAATTCCGTTTCATTATAATGAATTACCATGCACTTTTGGGAAAGATAGTGGAGTAAATTCCTATTGTTTTCTCATGGTTTTATAATTCAACATTTTCTGTTTCCGCCTAAAGCTAGGTGTCCTGTCTACCCTACTATTTAACTCATTGCTCTGAGGAGCTACTCATGCCTTTGTCAAGGGCGCTAGTGTGGATGTGAACTCAGCAGTCTACTGTGTGTCTAGCCTTCAATTTCTCCCCTCGACAACTTTTACGCTATCTATACATTCGATTAGTTGTGCACTTAAAATCTGAATTACATTCAGCTTGTTTACGTTGCTAAAATTCTCCGACAGCTTGTCCTGGTTCGTTGTTTAGGATTATGTTTCCAGTTCCTTCTAAATTATTTCACTTCCTTCACTTTCACTTTCAGTAGCCTCTTTCCTCATGGTTGGCATTATCGTCTTCCATAGGGGTAAATTGGTTGAATAAAAAATATATGGTCTGGCGCTTCAGATATCTTTTTGATAAAATACAAAGAAGAATGTGAAATGTTATCGGTCCTGGCCTGGCATATCGGCTTCAGTCACTTTCCCACAGCCGTGACGTAGCATCCCGGTGACATTGATTTTCCTGATAGGTTTTCCTCTTTTAAGAATTTAAGTATATAACTTAGATTTGCGGTCAGGCTCTTTTATCATTTTATAGTTCAAATGGCTAGAGGCAACCCTAAGTTCTCTGATAATTCTCGCCAGTGGAATTCTCTTCCGATCTCTTGCTTTCAAGTCAATTTTAATCCTCTAAAATTTGAATTCAATGTCAATCGTTATTTTCTAATTCCTGTACTTTTATTGTTTTCAGTCTTCATATTATCCCACACTCAGTAATGATCCCCCTGCGTCTTAGTGGCTTTATTGCTTTTTTGAGGTGACACAAACACACACACACACACACACACACACACACACACACATATATATATATATATATATATATATATATATATATATATTGATATTTATGGCACTTTTTGACATAAATACCTCAAGCGGCCCAGGAGCAATGCCGTTTAAAGAGGAAAAGAAGAGGACGGACTTTATCGTTGTTAATCCTAAGATAAAAGACATTAAGATTCTTGTGAGTTAAGATATAGAAGTGGGGTTATAGTAAATTACCCATACACGGATGGACTCTTCCAAGTTACAAATAAAAACAGGTACTGCTTTTGTCAGAGGAGAATTCCCAACAGTCAGCTCTAACAGTTCTGACTTATCATTCTTGATCGTTTATATATTATTATATTACCAATTTTCGTCAAATCCACTCTTGTGTCTTTATTCTGGCCTCAACAAGGCCCCAGCATATATATATATATATATATATATATATATATATATATATATATATTATTTTATTAAAGACATTTTTATGTTTAACGTTCTTTTTTATAGATACAAGTATTTAAGTAAATGCTCTGTTTATAATAAATAGTATTAAATAACATTTACCGGCCTGAATGTCCTTTGACAGGATTCGAACCTGCTTCCTATACGGAACCGTCATTTACGCTGACGTGCCTTACCAATCGGCCACAAAGGAGCGTTCGGTAGGCAAGGTCGAATTTACTGCTTATAAACTTCAATCTTCCATGAATCTCGTACATTCATAACTGCTCTGGCGTATCAAATGTAAACAAATGACGTCATATATTAAGAAATGGACAAAGTCCGACAATTTATTTTATTAAAGACTTTTTTATGTTTAACGTTATTTTTTTATAGATACAAGTATTTAAGTAAATGCTCTGTTTATAATAAACAGTATTAAATAACATTTACCGGCCTGAATGTCCGAGAAATTTTCATAGAAAATATCCGTCCTTTGACAGGATTCGAACCTGCATCCTATACGGATCCTATAAATATCTACTTAAAGGCGTTGAACCAGATTAATCTTTAATATAAATTACGTTTTTTAAAGAGCATGCATAATAAAAAAATAAAAATTAATATTCACAACTGTAAAATATTTTTACATATATATACAAATCCCGATTATTTTAAATGACAGATATATTTTTAAAATTTAAAAGTTGTAATCCCAGTATAATATTTAATTGTGCTAACATTGCAATAACCAATTCCTTTTATCGTTTACATCATTACACCAATTTATGCCATAATAATATGCATGATAAAAAGTATTGTTTATTCATCCAGTTTGATTATTGTGGATTATTATCCATCTATCTCCAGGGATCTTTTTTCTTTGGCTTTGTAATTTGCTATTGAGTACTGTGATTTTTCCAACAAGGAGTTTGTCATTATTATGAACTATAGAAGATCTGTTCTTATCCATAACAAAGAACAATGCATTAAGAATAGCTCTGTTGACAAATTCGATATTTCCATGGGATCGTTAGATTCGGCTGAGTCTTGCGACCGTGTTGGTTTATCTTAGTGTCCACCAAGATATAAACATTGATAATATAGGGCTATACAGAGATAATGGCCTTATTCTGGTAAAAAAGTAAAGCTGAAAAAATCAGGAAACGAATGAATAGAGAATATAAAAGTCTCAACCTTAACGTTAACTTCAACACTGATTTAAAAAAGTAGATTTTCTTGATGTTACATTAGATCTAGTTAATAATGTATTTCAACCCTACATGAAGACAAACGCCAATCCAATATATATCCACCCAAATTCTAACCACACTCCATCTGTAATCAAACACATACCCTCCTGCATAGAATATAGGATTAGCAATATCTATTCCAGTGAAGATGTCTTTTACAAGCATATTACATTTTATAACACGGCCTTAAAAATAGTGGCTATGAGTGCCCTGACTTCAAATATATAAATATATAGCGATAGTACGAACAAAAATAGAAACATAAAAATCATTTGGTAAACGCATCTATATTACGAAATGGTTAGTACTAAGTTAGAGCAGAAGTTTCTTCATTTAATTGAGAAACACTTCCCAATAAATTATCTACTTAGTAAGATTTTTAATAAAAATATATTAAAACTAAGCTATAGCTGTACCGATAATCTTGAAGAAATATTAAAAACATAATTATAAAATTTGTAATTAATACAAAAACCTGAGTAATTATTGCCATTCCAAAGCAACAAACGCACTTAATACCAACAAGTGTAATTGTAGAAATTCTAACGAACGTACATTGCAAAACAAATGTCAAACAGATTCTCTTGTTTACCATAGCACTATTTCTACTATAAACAAACCCAACAGTTGAAACAATTTATATCGGGAGTACCACAGATTCCTTTAAAAATAGGTGCTACTAACATGTATTATGACGCCTATAGAAATAAGACGTCCCTTTCTAAATATTTTTGTAGCTTAAAAGAAGTTAATAAAACCCCTACGCTAAAATGGAAAATACTAAAAAAAAAAAAAAAACAAAAAAACTAGAACATTAAATATTTAAATGAACCGTGATTTTAATGTTTCCATGAAAAATTAGAAATAATAAAATTTGCTTCAAAAATCTCTATTAAACCAAAGAAGTGAATTATTGTAAACTACAGACGCAGTTTATCTTTTACCTTAAAATTTCGTTAAATTTTAAAAAGAAATACGCATTACAATTTCTTACAGCCATAAATTGTTCCACCCTCTAAGGGTATTTACCTTATTTGGCTTATTCAACTTTAATTTTGCTATGTATTACCGTCCAGTTAGTATTATTAATATCATATATAGATGTTCCACATTTTAAAATTTATCTGCAGGCATTTTTAAGAAGATCCCTTAAACTAAATCAAAAAAATTTAAAAAACAAATTTTGTTAAATTTACGTCTGATTAATCTACCCCGCCCTTCAACACCCTTTCAAAAAAATTGAACCTGTCATATTTGTCTACAATCACGTCGCTGACATATTTTTCGCAATCGTCAATGATGGCCTGTGTATGTTCTGGTTGTGCAATGACATAGAAAAAACAAAACAAAAAAAAACAAAAAAACAAACTTACCCACGTCCATCCTCTGCATTTAGTTTTCTATTTTGCGTAGATCTGACAATTAATTGGTTAATCAAGACATACCCACAAGTCTAATTTTAATTCTGACCTTATTCCTCCACTTTAACTTTCGGAAAATAGGTAACAATTTGTGCTTAAATTTCCTTACAAATCATTTAATCACCACTTACTTACCGTCGGCTGAAGAAGTGCAGTCATAGTATTGAAATATGAAAGCTTTTGTGTAGCGATTTCAAGATATTTTGATTATAATCTCTTATAATAAAAATATAATAATAATATATTGCTCTGCTTTGTATTGAGCACGTTGTTAAAAGTAAATGCTACGAACAGTTCTTTTGTTCTTTCTCTCAGTTATATATACACACACACATATATATATATATATATATATATATATATATATATATATATATATATATATATATATATGGATGCATTTTCGTCTTATATGTCTTTGTGACAGCACGCAATTTTAATTTGATAATTGCCCAAAAATGATATGGCGGAGATCCGTCAAATTAAACTATGCAGTTGACAGACGCTTATTCAACAACAGAAGAGAAACGCTTTCGGAATCAAAATGGCGTCTGACCTATATCCCATTCATATTCAATAATCGTTGCATATACTAACTATACATTCAATTATTCACGGATCTCTTTCAATCATAATGAAGACCGGAATTCTATGCGAGCGTCTACTAGCAGTATTTGATGACGAAAAACAAATGAGCCGATTGTTTGGTGATTAACAAAACCTTGACCAACGACGGTATTACCGCCATTAACAAATATTTCCATTTGCCATCCGGATTTAAGATTGGTACAACGTTCTATTTCTGTGGACGTCACCATAGATATTTCTCTTTGGGAGTTAAGACGCAAGGATTCTTTCAGAAAATAACAGCGAGAATAGTCTTCAATCTAAGTGAAGACAGATTTGTTTATATTATTATTACTGACATAGTCATTTACAAATCACACCTCAGTGTTGGCATAAAACTACAGCTATGGGGCCCGTGGCAAGGACCTAACCGACTACTAATGAACAGATTATTACGTTAACCATGATCTATCCACAAATCGTACTGAAGAGCACTTTTTTTAAGTCAGTGCCATGCATGATACATGCTTAGGCGATCAGGTATCTTTCGATACGTGACTGACGAGGCAGATTTTTTTTCCCGCAGTATGTTGCCATTTCTTTCTGCGGTAGACCAGCTGCCATCCAAGGTTATAAAACCCGGTCTGTCTTGCTATTTACCCATAGTTGGGGGAGAAGAAGAGGATTCATACCTTTCGCAAGGGTATTAGCACCTAAGTGAATGCAATGGATTTGACAAGAATTCGAACTCGGCTCTCCGATTCCTCAGTCCTTGCCGCTATCCATTACTCCACTGTGAAGAGCACTTACGTTGATAATAATGTAAATCTTTTTCACACATCACATAAAATCGATGGCGTATAATTAGGTAGCAAAATAAATGAAAAAAGATGAAAATGTGGAAAGATTGTGAAGCTTGGTGCCCTCATTCAGTGTGCAACGTTTTGCTTCTGCTCATCACTGAATATTGGAGGCGCCATTTTTAGAGAAACATTTTCTCATTTCCCAGGTCTTATGTTTCCCTGTTCATAATCTGTTCAGAAGCTCCTCGTTGCACGATTAATTCTTGATAAGAAACGTAACAATGTTTGCACTTTGTCCAAGTTTTCATCTGTTCTATGCTTTTTAGGTTGTCCACTTTCTGTCCCCTCGTCCAAAATCTCTCACACTTTCCTGGGACTGTCCAACTCAAAACCAGTCTATTCCTTCGTAGCCTGTTCCCTTTAAGCCACTTTTAGTATGGTTAAAGTTTCTCTGACACTTTTACGAATCTTCACGCAAAAAAAAAAATCATCTTAATCAGTTGCTCCAAATTTTTTCATAAATTTTCTGCCGACAGTATAACAGGAACATGTGCATTTTCCGTTTTTACTTGGCAACAAATAACACATATGGGATGAACTTTAAGGAAGTGGAAGATATCCGGATATGCTCGGGTATAAATATTTTCTTGGCTTATTGCCCCACTCTCGCCATTCCCAAATTAAACTATCTTACTTACCGTGCATTTCTTATATGACTTTTTGTGAACTGATTATCGGGACAGTTGCATTAACTTCGCACTAATGCCCTTGGAAAGGGAAATAACGCTCAGGTATAGGTTAATTCACAGGATGCTTTCTCTAGGTTTGGTTGAGGAGGCACGCTGGAGTAATGGACAGCGGCTTGGATTGAGGAATCGGAGAGTCGAGTTCGAATTCCAGTCGAATCCATTACATTCACTTACGTGCTAACACCCTTGGGAAAGGTGTGAATCCTCTTTCTTCTCCTTCCAGCTATGGGTAAATAGCAGGACAGACTGGGTTCTATAGCCTTGGATGGCAACTGGTCTAGGAGAAGGAAAAACTCTGAATTCAAACCTGCTCTTAGATGAGGGTGAATGGAGTCTCTCTGAGCCTTGGTTAGCAATCCATTTAGTGTTGGTGTCACGATAAAAACACCCTTGATAGCCCTAGCGAAGCATCAAGAATTCAGCTACTTGACAAGATTATGAACTACACCAATCAAAGTATTGGTGAGTTCAATCTCGGCTGAGGCCGCAAGATGATGACAATGGGAAACTGAAACAGGAATTACGGTGAGCCATAATCAAATACATTTGAAACAAAACATGGTATTTCATAAAATTAATCGGCTGGTGTTATTGAGTTCATCAGATAATAAGATATAGAGAAAAAGATGTAAGAAATTCATTTGTTTTGTTTGATTTTAATTGGTTAATCAGGTTTCACGTGCATTCGACTTGTATAATTTATTTCAGGCTTAAGTGGACGGCATTTTGTTTTCAACGAAATGGGTATTGCGTTTAGAGGGCTGCGCATTCGAGATACTCAAGAATGGGGTGTCCACTAGAATAACGTTGACAGTAATAAGAAATAAAGACGAAATTTAACATTCATTTAGGCAGGATGGAATAATGGATTTCGTCTTCGATTATGAAATCGAATTCCAGTCGTGTTCATTACATTCACTTACGTGCTGATACTCTTGAGAAAGGCATGAATTCCTCTTTTCTGTCCCAAACTACATTAAATAATTGTCGGACTTAATTCCGTTCAATTTTATATATATATATATATATATATATATATATATATATATATATATATTGAATGCGTGGTGTATCAAGTGAAAATTTACAAAAATACTGAGGATACTAATCCTAAAACATACATAGGTGCTACTCAGGATAAATTTAAAAAAGATATTATAACCATAACGAGTAGTTTTAAGAATGCAAAAATTAAACATAGTTCCACGCTATCTACAATCTATAATATAGACCCCATCCTTAAATGGGAAATATTAAAAAAATGCCCAAAATATAAAGCAGGCCATAAATTTTGCAAATTATGTGCTGAGAAATTAGCCATAGCTTTATATGATCAACCCAACCAACTATTAAACTCTAAAACTGAAATTCTCAATGTATGTAGACATAAAAATCTTGGCTACTAAATTAGACGTTTTCCCGTTATTGACTTTCCACTAAGGTTTATTATTTTTTTTTTTTTTGTTGAATAAATATTCCCCCCCCCCCACACTTAGGTTGTTTTTGTTTTTTGGGTTTTTTGGTTTTTATTTTGTCACGTGGTATGATTTTAGCTATCACCTGTAAATATGTGTGTTTCTCTTTGCCTCGTTAGCCAAACTTTCCCTGACGATCCGTTTAGGTGAAACCTAGGTAGGTTTGTCTGGCTCACTAGGTGTATCTAGGTCTGCTCTACGGTTGTATTGAGCTCTTTTTGTTAGTTAGTTGTTACTCGTATCGGGGTTTTTTCTTTGGGCTTCAGACCTGCATCTGTGCGATTTTTTTGTCGGCAGAAGTCCATGTTTGTAGCCCTTTCTTTTTTAAAACCTTTTTTCCTCGAGATTGATTTGATTAGCAAATCAAAAAATTGAGGGTTTTTTCGAAACGTGTCTAGTTATCTATATATATATCTATATATATATATATATATATATATATAATATATATATATATATATATATATATATATATATATATATATATATATATATATATATATATATGTATATGTGTGTGTGTGTGTGTGTGTGTGTGTGAAACCAGGGTAGCGGTATCGGCTAATTTCCTAATTTTATATACATTGTTTGGTCATTAGATTAGTTTCGTAATATGTTAGGTTAAATTTTTCTCCTCGGAATCGATCCTTCAGATCTACAAATCAACAATTCGCCCTTGCATGGAATATTGCTGCCATATATGGTCTGAAGCCCCTTCTGTTTCCCTCGGGCTTCTTGATAAAATCCAGAGACGGATATGCAATATAATTGGCCCTGTTCTGACATCTCGTCTACAGTCGCTCTCTCACAGACGCGCCGTCGCCTCTCTCTGTCTTTTTTTTACAAATACTTTCATGGTAATTGCTCCGAGGAGCTGCATTCGCTGGTTCCCAGACTTCATGAATTCAAGCGCCCTACGAGGCTGGCATCCCGCTCTCACCCTTTCACTGTCGAAACTATTAAATGTAGCCGTCCCTTCTACTCCAATAGCTTCATGTCTCGCACCTCTCGCCTGTGGAACTCGCTTCCCTATTCCAGTTTCCATGAGAGCTATAATCTCCAATTATTCAAATGTGATGTCAATCGACATCTCCAGTTGCCTTGATCTATTCACTATTCTTCTCATCCTTTCCTCTATCACTCCTATTTGATCTTGCTCCAAATCTTCTGTGACACCTTGCTTCCCGCCTTGCTGGGGTGAAACGCTTAAAAAAATTGTTTTATGTAGGGAGATATGGATTGTTATAGATATTCTTTATAATCATAGCAACCCTTTCTCTTAATGGGGTATTGTTATATTGGTTTCACGACAACAACATTATCGATGAGGCTTATATTACAAATGGCAGATTCAAGTTCCATGGCCCAACATTTAATCGAATAATTCTGTCCACATTCTCAATTTAGAGAAATATTAATTGACAATACAAGTATATTTCACCATGAAAATAAAAGACAAAAACTTCAAATACTTGAAGCCCTTTATATAAAAAAATTACAACCAACACTAATTAGGATTAATTATGAATATATCAAAATTGTTTTAAAATATCTATAATAGCAAGATTGTGGGTTGAACCATATGATATTTCTCTTCCTGTTGGCTTTTTGTGTTGTTTGTATATGAGTGTTGCCAGGAATCAACTATCTTTTAGGTCTGTTTCATAGACTTTCTTAGCTCCGTTGAATATAGTTTTCTTGGAAGAATTGTCGGAAAGTCTGTGATTAATTGCTTGTGCTATCTGCTTCATTATAGATAGCAGATGGTTGGAAGATGTGTATATTGTGGTTTATCATTGGGTTTTCTGTATAGTTTATATGTACCTTTTCTTAGGTTGAAGGTGGCATTAGAATATCTATTTCATTTAAGAAAGATTTTTGGTCTATGTCGTATATCATAGTTTTGAAAAGCTTTATGTTATAGTTTCTAAAATTATGAGACTTTGTCTTCGTAGAGTCCTGTATCATTTCCATCGATTATTTTACTTAGATCTTGTAGCAAATATAGACTTATTTGTTCGCAGATTAAGCACCGTCAAAGCTTCCCATTGGAGAGTGAAATGTTTCTTCTTTATTTATCCATGCGTCTTCATTGTCAAAATAATAGTGATTTTTGGAACTGTTCAATGATTTTTATTTCGTTTGTGTTTACTTTTATTTTGTCTTGAGCTAAGGAGATAGTCTTATCTTGCATGGATTATATTATAGAAGGGTAGAATTCTTTTATATCTGTATAAATTGAAAATTATATTTGTTTTTTATGATGAAGAGCCAGTGTGCAGTTATTTTAGTGTTTTTCTACTAATTTACTCCTAACTTCTTCCTTTGGTCTATATACTCCTTTCTAATCTCTTTTTACTTATTATACTTAAACATATTGGGTTGGTTCTGACATTTTCTTTGTGGACTTTTAGAGTGAAAAATTCTTGCGCCTTGCCGATGCATTTATACGGTCTTCTAGGTCTACATTTTAGGTGATTGCTTTAGTTTCTTTAATGATAGAATGTTCTGTTTATTTTTTGTATGTTTTAGTTATGCTGTCCTTGAGTAATTTATTAAGTTTAACTTAATTCCTATAAATTTTAGTTTTGTCCGCTGTAATAAATACGTTAGTTGAATTGTTTATTTTAAATATATCTTTTTTAGTTTTATTTTTGGAAGGCATCTTACTGTTTATAGAATTTTATGTTTCTTATTAAGTTAATCATGTCTTTCTCGAAATCGTCTAGTTATTTGTGTTGCTGGGGACATTTTTGTAAAGCCGAATATTTCCTTTAGTTCGAGGTTTAAAAATAAATGTGCTTTCCATCTCATGCTTTTTAAGAAGCTTTCAATTTTTCTATTAATTTTAGCTTGTATGTGGATGGAGATGGTGTGAGTACGTTTTTCAGGGTGTAGTCGAAGATAGACAATTCTATGGCTACAATATATTATAAATGTAGCGAAAGTGTTCTAATGTTTATCAGGAGCTAAATGTGATAAAATGTACTTTTAACATATGCTATATTGGTTTAAAGTGGACAATAACAGGGATATTCCGTATATAATATAAAAGTAGGCATTGAAATGAACATCAGAGTCGATATTCGGTTTCATTTTAAACGCAATCGTACGGCCATATGCGTTGTGTTTTTTGCTCGACTTTTTATATATACAGGTCAGTAATGCATTGTGCGTGTTTTATTGCATTATGTGCAGTCTATTGTGTTGTTCTAGCCTTTATTTTGATTTATTTATTTTACTTGTTTTTGTTTATCTATCTTATTAGTTTTTCGTTTTCTGCATATATATATATATATATATTCGTTTTGTCCGTTTTCATTATATATATATATATATATATATATATATATATATATTATAATATTCATATTCGAGTATCTGAATCTCTTTCTGTCTGTCTGTCTGTCTGTCTGTCTGTCTGTCTCTCTCTCTCTCTCTCTATATATATATATATATATATGAGGGTACAGAAAACGTCCTCGACTCGTACAATAAAGAGTTTATAAATAACCCTGATGTCGGTTTGTGTACTTTTCAGTACACAACTCATGAATGAATGCCAAGATGAAATTTTTGCTACAAATCACGAACGTACTTTGTTCGGATTTAATTATGAATCTTATTATATCGAATATGAAATTCGAAATTCAAATGGGAAAGTAAAAACAAAAAAATACATAGAAAAGAAGTATTCGCATCATATCCGTGCCATCGTTCAAACGCAAATTACTTTCATAACCTCCCGAAATTTATAAAAATACTGAAATAAAAGATAAGCATGAAGAATTTAGCAAAAGAGTAGGATTTTGCATAATTTCCTGTTAATTAATTAATTACATTTTCATATAGTAAATATTTTTTTCATCTGAATCATATTCCTAAATAGTCTCGGCGGATCGAGACTTTCATATTGATAACATGCAAGGCGCTAAATCAGTTCAGTATATATCTGAAATGTTAGCTGTATAAAACTGCTTTCTCAGATTAATGCTTAAAAAGGTTTTCAGAGAAGGAAGCTAGTGGGCCTTGCAAAAATCCTTCTTCTTGAAAACTTGTGGGTGGCTCTAAAGAATCACAAACAAAACTTTATCAAATAAAACAAACAGCAACAGCGCTTAAAATGGATAGCGCATGTAATTCAAAGAGAAAATAATGATAAAAGAAAAATGTTAGCTTTCCACACGACTTCAAAAGAAAGGTAAGGATGGAAATCTCCATTATACTGGGAAGAGCGATAAAAACTGCTGTTCTTAAGAAAAATATTTTCTTCGGTTCACGCTGCTACAAAAGAAAAAACAATTGATATAACTCGAGTTATGTTCTTAAATAGCCTCGTCAGATCGGGTTTTTCATATGGATGTCAAGCATGGCGTCAAACCAGTTTAGAAATGTCTAAAATGTCAGCTCTATACAGCCGCTTTCTAAGATCAATAATTAAAAATGGCTTTGAGCGAATGTAGCGCGTGGGTCTTTGCATATACGCTTCTTCATCAAAACTTGTGGACTTGTGCTATAGAATCACAAAAAACAACAACAACAACAACAAAAAAACTGTACCAAAAATCAGAAACGCCATCAATTGAGGGCATTCAACAATAATAATAACTAAAACAGCATACGTTTTTCGGAGAAAGAAAATAACGATATAATAAAACTGTGGATCATCCACACGTCGTCAAAACAAAAGTAAGGAAGGAAATGCCCATCAATGCTGGAAAGAGCTACTGAACTTAAGAAACTTATTTTCCTCAATTCACATTGCTACAAAATTAAAATATTAACCTAAAAACACGAGTTATATTCTTAATAGCATCGTCGGATCGAAACTTTCATATGAATGTCGTTTATAGCGCCGAACACGCTCTAAAATGATTATATTATCAGTTGCATAACAACCGCTTTCCTTGTTTTTGAACTGGCGCTACAGAATCTTAAACGAAGAAATTCAACGGATAACAGAAACAGCATCATTCAAAGAAATTCAACAGAAGCAGCAACTAAAACGGGTTGTATATGTAACTCGAAGAGAAACAGCAGCGTGGAAGGGCAAAGTTACATACTACATCAAACAGGAATGAAAGTCCTAATAATAAGGGAAAGAACGATACCAACTGCTGGATCTGAGAAATCTAATCACCTGAAGAATTGTTTTAAGAGAAAGATTTCATCAATTTCTTTTATGCCAGCTGCTCGGTCAATGAATGCCAATATTTCCTTTTAAAGAATCGGTTAATATTACCCAACTCTTGCGAGTGAAGCACATTTTTAATTCATGCCTTTTAAACTTAGTGTATTTGAACCAACCTGTTGTTTGCCTGATTCACTGTCTTTCAGATAGATGAAAAAAGAACAGTATTGTGACGTATCAACTTTTTCTTGAATTTTCATCAGTTCCAAACCATTTCATCATGCTGTCTTTATCCTCACTTGCAGATCCTATGATTTGAAACATTAATAACAATGAAACCCCCACCTAGAAATATATATAATTACGAATGAAGCTAAAGGTAGGAATTGTTAGAATGGTGCCAAACGTTTGGATGGGCGTATTGTTTGCCATGAAAATCAGCTTTCAGAATACTATTCCTATATATATATATATATATATATATATATATATATATATATATATATATATCCAAGTATACGATTGGTATATACGGAATAAATTCCAATAACCAAGAATTACTATTCTTAAAAAGAGTGCTCAATACAGAGTAGAGCAGATATAATTATTTATTTAAAAATTATAACATAAATATGTTATAAAATCGCTACAAAAATAGCCATTTTGTTTCAACACTTCCAGTGTCTTATCAAGTGATGATGTTGAATGTAAAATAAAACCATAAATAAATAATATATATAATATATATATATATATATATATATATATATATATATATAGTATGCGGCCTATATTTTAAATCACAAAGAAAAAAAATTAGACAAAGAATTAAATAGCAATGTTAATGCGATTAATGGGGAAATCACTTTGCTAACAAGACCTAATGAGATATTAATTTATTCTCAATTCCTTGAATAATATGAAATTTATATTCGAATAGTTGTCAGGTGGAAGACACATGTCAAGTCCTTTCGCCATTAATCGCATTAAAATTGCTGTTTAATTCTTTGTAAAAATTGTTACTTTCTTTATATATATATATATATATATTTCTTATATATATATATATATATATATATATATATATATATCATAGCATTGATACTTATCGAAGATCGACTCGTGATATCACTGATAATAACCAAAATAGATATATTTTGTTATAAGAGCTTATCAGATACGCTGAATTTACAGCATTTTTTTGCCAATCCAGTGTGTATTCTACAGCAACTGAACCCATAAATATTTAAATATTAAATGTCTCATTGCATAAAGTAAACAGTTTCTTTCTACTTATGTTTAATAGGATGCTCTCATATTCACGGGCAAGCTTCTTAGTATCCTTATTAAAAGTATAGAGAAAATTACCATCTTGATACATATACATTTATTCCGATTACGTTCGACATTACCACAATGTTATCAGCATGATATGTTTTTTCAAGCCAAATATTTCTGGAGGGAGGGAGGTAGAGAAAGAGAGAGAGAGAGAGAGAGAGAGGAGATAAGCACTTGTTCATCGCTAGTGATAGGATCAATTGAAACTTAAGAGAAATGTAAGTAATTAATCACTTTTTAAAGATACTATTTAACTAGAAAATACGTTAAATTATATAATTTTACGTATACCAGTTGGTATCATATATAAATATTTTATTTTTTATGAATATCAGTGGGTATTATATTATGTGAATCCATAAGAAAGATTACTGCTATAAGTTATCTTCTTTAGACAATGTTCGAGTATATTCACGAGCTGAAATACCTGCATGTCACTGGCTAGCAAGTGGAAATTTACTATAGAGAGATACAGGGTGCGATGGATAAATTGTTGTCTAAAAGATACAGGTATTAAAATAACACTGACATTTCATCTTAACAGATGTATTTACGAAATTTGCACAACATATCTTGTATTATTAGAGAGTAAATTTATTCAATAAAATCGCTATTGGCTTCAACCAAGGCCTTCATACGACTTCGGAATCACCTGCAACTGTGTCAAGACGGTGGTTGCTGGAAGACACTATGTCATAAAACAGGATTCTGCAAGATGTCACACAAGTAAAAGAACCCAGTCATGGCTGTCAGACAATTTCTGCAATCATATAATCCCTTACATCATGTCATCTAACTCTCCAGACGGTAATCCCCTTTATTATTATGTCTGAGGCATAGTTGAGCGAGAGGCCAACAAATCTCCTTGTAACGCCAAAGATGAACTGAAGGCAAGGACTATATCAGCATTCACCAAGTTAATAAAAGAGAACGTACACACACACATACAAAAAAACACACACACACACACACAAATATATATATATATATATATATATATATATATATATATATATATATATATAGTGTAACCCGGATATAAGAGAGTTGTCGGGACCGGAGAAGAAGTCTCTTATATCCGATTTCTTATATCCGGGTTTGGTCTATTTTATATACATTAACACAGGCTCTAATTTGGGACCAGAGAAAATCTCTCTTATATCCGGGTTTATCTTATATACGGGTCTCTTATATCCGGGTTACTGTATATATATATATATATATATATATATATATATATATATATATATATATATATATGTTTATTAAGGTCCACATTTAAAGGTCCATTGGTTATAATTTATTTGCCCTGGGAATTTCTTTTTCCCTAGTTCATCAAGGGTGAAAAATTAATTTAAATTTACCACTTTCGAGGAGTAGTTTTAAGATGATGAAAGGTGATATAGAGAGTGGAAAGAGTGAGTGTGAGAGACATGTGTGTGTGTGTGTGTGTGTGTGTGTGTACTTCTTTACAAACAAGGCGTAAAAAAATTTAGTCGATTTTTAGTTAAATGACATTTCTCAACAGGCAGTCTAGATGAGTTGCCCTCCACTGAAGGGATTACCAAAGCCATAAAGAAGCTGAAGTGGTAAAGGCAAAACAATGTTTGCTAGCAGGGGAAAATACAAGATCTCCGTGATGCAGTCTTCATTGCCCTGTACAAGAAAAAAGGGGAACAATCTGATCTGCTTTCCATCGCAACAGAACCCGCTATCGAACACACATTGAGATTCAGAACCAAAAGCACAACAGACATTGTGTTTGTTCTCCGGCAGCTGCATCATTGGGTGCGAAAAACAATGTGCTGTACGTAGCATTGGTTGATCTGACGAAAGAATTCAACACACTGAGCAGAAAAGGAATGTGGCAGATCATTGGGTGACTCGACTATCCTCAAAGTTTCCTGAACATGATCATTCAGCTGCACGAGGATCAACCTGGCCAAATTAGACACAGCGGTGATATCTCAGAGCACTCTGTATCACCAATGATGTAAAGCATGGTTGCGTTCTGGCACCGACTCTCTTCATCATCTTCAGCGTGATGCCCAAACAAGCCACGATCGTTCTTGATGACGAGAACGGAGTCTACATCAGATACCGTCTCGATGGTGTCCTGTTTAATCTACGATGATTACAAGCCCACACGAAGACCCTGCAGCAACTTATCCGAGACCTTTGCTTTGCTGAAGATTCTGCCCTTCAGGCCCAAACCTAAGAAGCTTTAAAGCGCACCATTTTTCACACTTTTTGGGATTGAAATCAATTTAAAAACAGAGATACTCTACCAGTTTGTGCCTCGGGATGAGTAACACCCTCCCAATATCATCATTTTATATGTATATGTTATGGTCCGGTTCCTTGCACAACGGTGTTAGTCCAAAGTAGAACCAATAAAGAAGAACTCGAAGGCGGATATGGAATAACACCGATATATTACAAACAGGAATATATACAGAGAAGTAGAAAAGAGTTAGTACGAACAATCAGGTTTAGTAGTAATTGTCTGAACGCGACTCTGTTTCGAACTGCCTCTGACTCGACTGACTGACTCGCTCGCTCTGACTGACTGACAGACTCCTGACGGACTTCACTCCAGACTTCAGACGGAACTCTCAGCTTCCTCTTGAGGCGCATTATTTATTACGTATGGAATGGTCCATTATGTTATTATGGGTAAGGTCCCCTAGATTTTAGATATTAACCCTTTTGTGGTATGGATAATTATGCTGTTACACGATTTGGACAATTTTGCTGTTACACCTGGTATACCAATCTTCCATCTCTCTCTCTCTCTCTCTCTCTCTATATATATATATATATATATATATATATATATATATATATATATATATATATATTAGCATGACAAATCTACTCGTTCCATGCTTTTCCTATTATTACATGACCCATTTAGAAAATATATTTAAAGAGGTCTGTAAACCTAAAATATATGTCCGCTACATAGACGATATTTTTATTCTAGAAAATAACACGAAAGAAATAGATACTATTAAGACCACATGTAAAATTAAAAATCTACGAACTTCGTCAAAAAAAATAAAATAAAATAAAATAAAAAAAAACTTCCATTTTTAGATGTTCTCGTAGAATATAGCAACAACACTTTTATCACCTCATTATATAAAAAAGACGACTAGCAAAAACTCTTGCCACCTTAAGTTTGAAAGTGAATGCCCACTCAGATACAAAATAGCAGTAATAAAAACTTCCTAAAAAGAGCACACCAGAATTCATCCTCTCGACTACTCGTCCTTAAAGAATTCAATAATATAAAACGGATAATAATTAACAATGGCTTCCCTAACCACCGTACAGAACACCAAATTCGACTATTTCTCCACAAAGTAAATAATAACGATAGTGAACATACAGTCAAAAATTGCATAAATAATCTCTATAAAAAACCAAATGGACATTCGTTACAAAGAAGATGAATTTTCAGTTAGAAATATTATTAAGAAATACACTACACAAAATCTAAGACAGTTAAACTTATTCTAAAATTAACAACATACCAGTAAAGTCAAAATTACAACGAACGAACATTATCTATGAGTTCAAATACCCTTTAAGGAACTGTGTTCCTGATCAATCCGAATTCATAAATAATTACATGGGTCACGCGTCTACATGGCTATCCAGAAGCCTTACGTTACACCTATCCAACCACAGCTCTATTGAATCCATTTAAACACACTCACAAACTAAGCAAACTCCATCCGCAACATATTAATAGAAAATACAAACATAATAATTTAATCAATCTGCAAGAAAGATTAAGAATAATGGAAGCCTTAATAATAAAAAAGATAAAGCCAACATATAATAATATTAACTACGAATACGGCCATAATGTACTAACTGTGCTCGGAAAATAAAACTCTATAACACTAAAAACATACACATAACTCACTCACTCAAACTGAATGAATAAAATCATCCTTGATAATGGCTAAAAGTACAGCCAAAAGCGCTCGGAATTATAGAACATTTGAATAGTTTCTACACACTCTGTGTCCAAAAAAGAAAACACTTATTCGAACACAAGAAAAATTACATAAAAAAAGCTCAATCGTGGTACCTTTTAATGAAACATGCGTACATAAAGGATTGAAATATTTGTATTGGATCTTCCGGTACGAATTCCGTTTCTAAGTTTCCGGCCGAATGAATTGCGTCATGTTGCTCTTTATCTCACAGACGGTGTCCAAGAGAGACTACTATGCTGTGCAGCTGACAAAATACAAAAGAAACAAAGCGCATGCGCAACATTAAAATATAAAATGGCTACAATTTACACATCGCACTATATATATGTGTGTGTGTGTGTGTGTGTGTGTGCGTGCGTGCGTGTGAGTGTATTCGTTGTAAATAATTAGCCTCTAGCCAAACACTATCAGATATCTAATATAACATTAGAGAAAAAATTATCCCCCAAATAGTTCCAATTAATTCCCCACTTGAGAAAGTACACAGACGTATCTAAAAATTACAATTTTTAAAATCTTTTTCATCGTGCTTCCATTTAGTCAAAAGCCTACTAATATACAATAAATATTATTAGTCTTATTATCAATACTAATATTTTGGTCTTTTTTTCTCTCTCGAGTGCCTTTCATGGGCCTACCATATATATATATATATATATATATATATATATATATATATATATATATATATATATATATATATATATATATATATATATATATATATATATATATATATATATAACACGCGGTTTCTGATTCATATACTTATGAATATATATATATATATCTATAAAAATCTGTAAACAACTTATATTGTCAGTCTGAATGACTTCATTAATTCCCTGATGGTTAAACTGTTTTTTAAATCATATTTGAACTTACCTCTTCTGTTTTCTAGTGGAAAATATTTTCGCATTCTTCACGATATTTTTATTTTCCTTCTGTTCTGCTTCGCGCCATTTTTTCTCTCTATCTCTCTTTGACGATCTCATACGTGCAGAAAAGCTGTTTTCAACTCGAAAAGATTTTTCAGTCATTCTATTTTCTGTTTTAACTTTTTGATGTTCCTTTTATTTATTTATTTATTTTCTTCTTGTCAGCATAGAATTCGGATAATATGAACCAGGTGCAGGTCACGGATGAATGACCAAACCATAATTGACTAACCGGAAGAAATCCTTTGAAAGATTTTCTCCTATCTGGAATCTCTTGATTAAAGAAACCGATAGTCTGAGATTAACAGAAATAAATCGAACTTTTCTGAATCCAATTGCAATCAGGAACGCATGCATATAGGAAGCCCACACGCATATAAATACACGTGTTCAATCACGCGTATCAATTCAGAAACGCACACGCTCAATATGTGAAATAGATTATTAAAAATCGATACGATGCATTAAAAATATTATGAACATTTTCAAAGATTTACAACCGATATTGAAACTAAATAAATCATAAATTGACTCAAAAATAAAATAAACGTTTATTGAAAAAAAAGTAGAAATTTTGAAATAAAGGTTAAAAACTGAAAATCGTTCAGAATAATAAAACGACAGTAAAAAGTATTGATCAAATTTGATTGATTAAAAAAATGATTAAAAAATAATTTAAAAAATCACGTTAGAAACGATTGTTAAAGTAATTACTGAGTAACATATTATAAGATTCTGGAGAAATCAAAGACCTCAATTACAATGTTGTGTTGGGTAATACTTAAATTGAATGGTCTTGTAGGGATACAAAAGGTGATTATCTCCCTGTGGTGAAGATAATGTCCCGTGGGTCACGTAACACCTGCTTTCTGACATTGGTTTATAGAGTGACAAAAGGGGAGAGTTAAACCAAGCCGTTACATTTTTTTTTTTTTTTTTTTTAGCCCGGGCCGTGATGCTCGGGTTGCGACTAAATCTGTTTCTGAACCTTACAAGCCTATAGTCTCGTTTTTCTATGGGAATATTTCTTCATCAGATATAGAAAATACATCTGACCCGCAGTCTTCATGTTAGAAAAAACCCATGACTCACCGTTTCCCAGTTGAGAAGGTATATGTTTATTCATACAGCAAGTAAACACAGCCCGCTCGAATCTGGAATCATAGATTTTGCTTCACCAGAAGCACAGAAGAATCTTCGGAAAACCCAATTCCGTTTGGCAATTGTTATAATTATAAGAGTGGCTCTCAGAACCAAGCATTTTTGTTATTAGGTTGGTGCAAGAATAATGACGTAATAATTTCGTTTTTTGACGTATTTTTTATCGTCAAAAAACGACATTCTTACGTCATTATTTTTGCACCAACCTAATATTTCGTTTCTTCCAGCTGCTCCTTTCTGTCGGTGAAAAAAGCTGTTATTAGGTTATGAATATAATAACGCCCATAATCTTAAAAAAGTAGGGAATTTCTTTGGAAATACTATTTCTTTATTCGCATTCATTAGATATTTCTTAATATTAAGTCTCTTTTGCTACAATAAAAAAAAAAATGTGGATTTTTAATTATTGTAAAAGTGCGTTCCATTTCATAATATCAATACAGTGTGAATTCGATCCTTGAATTTTACAGAGTAATTTTATTTATTTACATGTTTATATGTTTCTAAGTCTTGTTATTTGATTATTTAGTCATATTTTCGAAAGTGTGTCGGCCCAGGAAAATTTCAGTACGACCTTCTTTGTCTTAGTGTATGCTTACAAGAAAAAAGCACTATATGTGTACGCGTGCACATACGTACATACATAAACACACAAGCACATATAGTGTCTGTGTAAATTAATGTGAAATAAACTCTAACGATAATATCCTAGATTTTTTTCAGCTGAAAATTATATACATACATATGTGCTCTAGAAAAACAGAGATGGAACAAAATTGTAGATATATTTCTTATTGTTTTAGAAGGTATATTAATGAATTTTAGATCAAAGTTGTTATATACGAATAAAGTGTCTCTGCTGGCACTAGAGTTTGAACATAGATCGCCAGTGGGCAAACAGAGGTGATCCCATTATTGAATTAAGTAGACCACGTGACCATAAAGGAAACGCATATATGTAGGAAGTAGCTGATGACTAACGATCGACATTCTAGTCTATTCTCTATTACTATTCGGATCGCCATTTTTAGTCTATCCTCTATTGATATTCAGATCACCATTTCTGGTCTATCCTCTATTACTATTCGGATCGCTATTTCTTCTCTATGCTCTATTACTATACGGACCGATATTCTCTACTCTATTAACTATACTATTTCTCTATTCGGATCACTACACGGAATACTATTCGAGTGACTATTGTCGAGTAAGTACTATTAGTACGAGTGATATTCGAAGGTGTCTAACACAAGCATTGTTCAACGGCGTATTATAGTTGTCTCTGCGATTACAAAGTCTCTACTACAACGGACATTTCCAAAACTGACTATGATCATTCGTTGACATCATAAAAAATATATTTAGAATAACATTTCTAATTTTGTCAGAGTTGTTGGTATTATAATTTTCTTCTGTGGGTATTGTAGGCTTTGCATTTGTCAACATATTTGTCAAGGAAATTATTCATGTATTGTAGGAATTTGAAAGTGATTTCAATGTGTTTTTCTTATCCAAGCAGGAGCTACAAGCATTAAGAGAACTTAGGTAGAACCCTATTAGTACTTCAGCCTTTTATTGGAAATAGAAGGGTATAACGTTGTTCTTATTTGTGGATATTCGATAAACTTTTAATTCTATGTTATTATGTGTGCGTACTAACATGATATTGAGAAATGGTAAAGTATGCTTTGATCCTGTTTCTTAAGTGAAACCAATTGTATTTTATATTCTGTTTTAATCTATAGGCAAGTTATGGTAGTAATGTATCGTGTAGATGTACGAATAGAGTATCGTCACTGCATCGGAAATATGCTGCGTCTTGGGTGATGATGAAATGAAAAACTGTATTCTAAACCCTCTCGGAATGTCAAGATACCCCTGAGCGGCGAACCCGTCGGTAGTCCAAATTTCTGTCTATAAAAATTGCCGTTGAGTTTAATGTTTTGTTATGAGGTTATATAATTTTATAATAGGTTGTAGTAGGAGGATGATTTTTTACTTTTTAAAAAAAAAAGTCTTAGACATTTTGTGATGGCTATATTTGTATATAGAGATTTTATATTTGAGCTAGCCATGTTTTTATTTCTTATATGCAATGACTTTATTCTATTGATGAGATCGCCCGAATATGTAATGTGCTCAACTGATTGTTTCGAGGAGTGGATTTACGACTTTTGATATATCATTTTCGAATTTGTAGGATGTATTTTTTTTTATCCCTGTTACTATGAGATGCATTGGGGTCCATGGTTTTTGCATCTTAGGAACGCGTTAAATCTGGGTTTACTTCCATCAGTTCCTATATTCATTTGTAATTAACATTTTTTTTTATTATATATCATTTTCCCATATATATATATATATATATATATATATATATATATATATATATATAAATTATATACTATGGTAATCCATAAGTAACAAACAAATATATATATATATATATATATATATATATATAAGGAATTAATGGATTTTATTTTTATTTCGACGTTATTTCATATTGCTTAAAATGTATATTTTAGTCGCTAAACTTGTCTGAGAAGGCGCACCGTGTTCTTAAACAATTCGAATGACATCTACTGGCATCTTTATTTTACTCTATAATGCACACAAACACACACACACACGCACACACACACACACACACACACACACACACACACACACACACATATATATATATATATATATATATATATATATATATATAGGCTGAGCGTCTATGAAGGCATCTGAATCTACTAAAATATAACACTCAAGTAATAACATATATATATGTGTGTGTGTGTGTGCGTTTATGAATTTATATACATGGATATTGATATATATATATATATATATATATATATATATATATATATATATATATATATATATATATATATATATATATATATATATTGATGCTGTTATGCATCTCTTTATTTATTTTTTAATATTTAAAGAGAGAAAACAAATTATAACTTCTATTCTAATAGGAAGAAAATAAATGCACAACATAAAAAAATCTTGCATGAAAGAGAAAAAAATATCAAAGAACGTTGCTGAAAAGAGGCACTTCTCTGACTTCCTCTTCATTTCTGCGCATGTGCGAACATAAACGCCATGCTTCATTTAATATGGATGCTTAAGTTATTTCATTTTTATTTTTATTTTAGCCGGCTGCGATCAATCAGTAGATCTGGAGGCTGCACCGCCCAAGTGGAAACAAGCATCACTTTCACTTTGTTAATTATTATTATCTTCTTTTCAAACATTTTACATCCTCCCGTTCAAAAAGGCAAGCAGGCAACTCGCTCATTCGAGAGGATAAAACTTTAGGAAGGTGCTGTAAACTTTTCAAAAGGCCATGCTCAGAAATAAAATGAAACTCATAAACTTAGCGATAAATTTATTTACAGTTTTTTTTTTTTTTTTAATCGGTATCATCCCAAGCAAGGCAGTACAGTCAGTAAGACGTGAGGGGGTACAGGGTAAGTAGAAATTAGGAATAGAAACATTAGTAATGAATAGAAAGTGAAAATTGTAATCAGAACAATATTTAGCGATTGATATTGTATTTAATTATTTGCAGATTAAAGTTGGCTTGAACACATAGAGTCTGAAGGGAGTTCCACATGCGATAAGTGCGTCAAACGAAATAGCATAGTGCTTACGGCTACATTTTTTTGCTTTAAATAGGTATAAAATAGGTATTGTTGTTTAGCGGCATATCAACGTCTATGGGATTTTTAATGCCAAAATCTATAAATTTTGTACTAAATTTTATGATTTCAACAGCAGATATTTTAAAATTTCATGGTAAATGTTTGTTTTTAGATATAGAGTTTGTAAATCATAAAATATATTTTTGGTAATTTTAATATAAAAATTGTATTTTTTTATTAGTGTTACATTGTCATTTTGCTATGAAAAATCTATTGTTGGTCATTTTATTATAAAAGGTATTGTTGATTTTTGATTGAAGGTTCACTATTTACCTTTAGCTGAGACATTAATACGTGCTACCATCGCAGATTAGGGCGTACCTGGTAACAACAGTAATTAATAGATGGTTTCATGCTTCTCAAAAGTTCCATTCTCCCGCTTAGAGGCCTTGCTGCTGAATGTAGGTTTATCATCATAACCAGAACAAGAATCCAGTATGAAACTTCAAATGTAGAATTGATAAATTTTAAACACTTCAAGTTGCTCTATGTATAGAACAGTTATTTAATATGGAAGATGAGGAATTTGAAAACAGGACAGCTTACTAGGGGGGGGATTCTGTCCCATACAGGAATTTTGCTCTACGTGGAAAAAACATAGAAAGATATAGAGAATAAACGATGCAGTCACAAAATATAGCAATTCATAGTCAAATGCAGTGTTTTCAGCAGTTAAAAATTCGTTTACTCTTAAGACCGGAATAGAAGGAGAGGTTGGGAATTTCATTATTCAATATTATTTTGTTTTCGGCCCCCCCCAAAAAAAAATTCAGGAGAAGAATTGGAATAATCGGGCACTTTGGAATAATCGGACAGTTTAGAAATAGTGGAAAATAGAATAAACACGGAGTCGAGAATATGCCGCAAATGATAAATTTTAAAATCACCACAATATATTTATTTAAATAATTTCACCCCAACAAAGACAGTAAAGCCACTAAAACGCAAAGGGTTTATTAGAGATGGAAAAAAAGAAGAGAAAAATATTAAAAAGTGAGAACAATAAAAGAACAGAAATTTAAAAAAACAGTAGATAACGATTGACAAGCGGTGGGAAGAGATTTCCACAAGCGAGAAGTGCGAGAGAAGAAACTGTTAGCATAGAACTTGCGGTTACATCTAGCCATCAGGTACTGAGTTAGAAAGAATATGAAAAAAAAAACATTATTCAGGAGAGAGATGGGAGTATAAATGAACAAGAATTAAAAAGACAGAAGATAACAATTGGCATTGCATTTAAATTTTTGAAGAAGAAAATTGACTGGAAAACAAGAAGCAAGAAGAGCGTTTCACAAGCAAAAAGTACAAGAGAAGAAACTGTTGGCATAGAATTTGCGGTACATATAGCCTTCAGTTACTGAGTGCGAAAGAATACGGGAAAAAACATTTTTAAGGATAGAGAGAGAGAGAAGAATAAAAGAACAATAATTAAGAAGACAGAAGTTACCAGATGGCATTGCATTTAAAGTTTTGAAGAAGAAAATTGACTGGAAAACAAGAAGCAAGAAGAGCGTTTCACAAGCAAAAAGTACAAGAGAAGAAACTGTTAGCATAGAACTTGCGGTTACATATAGCCTTCAGTTACTGAGTGCGAAAGAATACGGGAAAAAACATTTTAAGGATAGAGAGAGAGGGAAAAAAAACATTTTAAAGTTTTGAAGAAGGATAGAGAGAGCAAAAAGAATAAAGAACAATAATTAAGAAGACAGAAAGTTACCAGATGGCATTGCATTTAAATTTTGAAGAAGAAAATTGACTGGAAAACAAGAAGCAAGAAGAGCGTTTCACAAGCAAAAAGTACAAGAGAAGAAACTGTTGGCATAGAATTTGCGGTACATATAGCCTTCAGTTACTGAGTGCGAAAGAATACAGGAAAAAAACATTTTTAAGGATAGAGAGAGAGAAGAATAAAAGAACCATAATTAAGAAGACAGAAGTTACCAGATGGCATTGCATTTAAAATTTTTGAAGAAGAAAATTGACTGGAAAACAAGAAGCAAGAAGAAAAGGACAAGAGAAGAAACTACGCTTAAATAGAATTTGCGGGTACATATAGAATGCGAAAGAATACGGAAAAAACATTTTTAAGGATAGAGAGAGAAAAGTAAAAGAACAATAATTAAGAAGACAGAAGTTACCAGATGGCATTGCATTTAAATTTTTGAAGAAGAAAATTGACTGGAAAACAAGAAGCAAGAAGAGCGTTTCACAAGCAAAAAGTACAAGAGAAGAAACTGTTGGCATAGAATTTGCGGTACATATAGCCTTCAGTTACTGAGTGCGAAAGAATACGGGAAAAAACATTTTTAAGGATAGAGAGAGAGAGAAGAATAAAAGAACAATAATTAAGAAGACAGAAGTTACCAGATGGCATTGCATTTAAAAAGTTTGAGATGGCAAAAATACAAAAGAAACTGTGCGAAATTTTACATAATGCGAAAAGAATACGGGAAAAAACATTTTTAAGGATAGAGAGAGAAAATCAAGAAGAAACGATACCCACATTTAAAAGCGTGAATGGAAATCAAGAAGAACACTGTTAACATAGAACCTGCGGTTACATCTAGCCATCAGTTACTGAGTGCAAAAGAATATGGGGAAAAATCATTATGGTGAGAGAGATAACAACAAAAGAACAAGAATTAAGAAGACAGAAGATAACAGATGGCATTGCCTTTAAATTTTTGAGGATCTAAATTGAATGGAAAGCAGGAAGAGCGATTTACAATCGTAAAGTGCGAGAGAATAAACTGTTAGTATAGAACTTTTGGTTACATGTAGCCAATTTAATTGTAAATTGATGAGATCATAATAAAAGAAAATGAATATAGAAAAGGGGGAAGAAAGGAGTCGAGAGAAAAAAGGGGGAAAATTATTACGAAAACGACGAGATGAAAAGCGTGGTGAGAAGAAAACCGAGTTAAATAACCCGACAGAGAGGGCGTATTATGACGGAAAATCTGAATTGGGTGTTTCTTTTCTAACTTTTTATTTGAAGTAGTGTGGAACGCCAACATCTTCATTCTCTTCGAGTTACGTCCGTTTTAGTGGTTGATTTTCTCGAAAGTACACAATTGGTATAGTTACTAATATTTGGCACAGTTCTTTTAATTTGGTGATTTTATAGCGCCAGTCCACGAGTTTTGAAGAAGATGGTCATCGCTAAGACGTACAGGCTTAATTTGTCATTTTTTCTCATTGACCTGAGAAAGCGGTTGTATACGATTGAGATTATAGATATTTCAGAACGTGTTCGACGCCATGAAAGTGCTTGCTGTTGTTAGGTACAATTCTTTGTTTATGATTCTATAGCACTAGTTATCGAGTTATCTCCAAGCCCTACAGCTGCCTGCTATTAAGTCTATAATTGCTTTAAAAGTGCTAGTGTTTTTTTTCCAACTGAACAAATAGTTCTCGTATTAAATCAGTAATGCACATAAATGGCCTATCGACGGCACTAAGAATGTAGGCAATCGAACGATTATAAAGCTGATTTATTTTAGAAAGTTTTAGAATTCGATTCTTCAATTAATGGGAATATTATCATTGGTAATTGCAGAATCGGATAATATGTTTCTCAATTCACCTCGGGAGTTGGAATAACTCCAAGACGAATCTGTTGTTGTCTTCTCGAAGATGGAGAGTTCTGACCAGGGGCGATTAACATATGGCAATATGCCAGAATTATAAATCCGTGAAATATTGATATTATTGATCCGTGATATTAAGACTCTTCATCGGGCGATGTCTCTAAGACTAAGCTTTAACCACTTGGGACTTTCCAGTATAAAAATAAATGTTGTGCGTCACTATGCTGGGGTTCTGAAGGATCGCACAGAAAGTTCTGAGAATTTTTGCCTGTGGAGAAAATGTAGACACTAAATCTGGTCTCGCATATCAGCATCATCATCTTTTTTGACTGTCCTAAGATGGACGAAGAACTCCTCCAGATACATCGGGAAGAATTGCTTATTACTCCACCGCGCTAACAGAATGGGTGTTAGTAGGGATGAAAGTGATACGTTTTGGTGAGCTTGTCTTTTTTTTTTGATTAATGATCACCGAATGAATATTTTTTTAAAATCATTTCACCCCAAGCAAAGCAATAAAGCATCTAGGATGCAAGGGGGTATTTGAGTGTTAGAGACTATGAGAAAAAATACTATTAAAGAGACAGAAAAATAAAGGAATTAGGACAAGAGAATATAACAATTGATATTGCATTTGAAGTGACTAGTAAGCATGAATCTGAAAGAGACATCCACAGGCCAGAAATGTGTTAGAAGAAACTGTTAGCATAGAACTTACGGTTGCATAATACCATTTCAACTGTAAAGTGATGAGACCTTGCTCTCAATCTAGTACTGCGCTTGAATAATTAAAGTCTAGTTACCGTAGAAGAAAGTTTATCGGCACAATTACCATGAATATATTTATAGAAAATGCACAGGCATGCCACGTTACAGCGATGGGAAAGTAACTAAAAACGAGATGCAAGGTCAGGACCAATATCATTGCAAATTCTTCTAAGGAATTTATCAAGCATCTGTAAATATATAGCAGGAGCACCAGGCTATATGTGACAGCAACTTTCAAATCAAGGACGAATGGCATACTTATGAATATGTGAGATTTTGGCGACAAAAAATTGTCTCCCACGACACAGTTAACTAACTTGTCTAGCAGCAGACCTAGGAAGAGATTCAATATAATCTTTCCATTCCATGTCAACAGATAACGTTAGTTCGAGAAGCCGCATTATTGAGTCACACTCTTGGATTTTAACCTCAGTAATGCTGAGGGAAGGTAAAAGGCGAGTAATAAATGAGAGGAGTTTCTTTCCCCAGTTAACAACAGATTGTAGATAATTTTTTTAGATCAGCAAATTCGACCTTATCGAACTGATCAGACGTACTATTAAGACAGGAGTAAATAGTTTTATCCTCATCGTAGATACAGAGAAATGGCAAAATCCGGAAGGTCGTTGATGAAAATTAGGAACAATCTAGATTAAAGGATAGAGCACTGAGAAACATCTGCATTAATGCAGAACGATCTAGAAAAGTGGCCAATCAAGACAACTTTCATTGTGTGATTTGATAAGAAAGACAGAATCAGTTCAAAACTCGCTCAAGAATGTCATTAACATCCAATTTGTGAAGAAGACCAATATATCAAACCCTGTGAAATGCCTTCGAGATATCCAAACTGATATGTCCCGGAAAGAGATATATTTGATCGAAGTAGCTAAGTGGTTTTGGCTACGGTAATCAAGTAGTACACGGTAGCAGTAATCGACTGGTACTTGTCGAGGTCGCAGTTAATAGGTGCAGACCAATATGATAGCCAATTAAAATCTGTCGTACCTACACGTCCGTCTGTATTTATGATGGACACCAGCCAATCATATTCCAGTGAGGGGGAACTCAGGTGTATGTATATTCCATTATATCACAAACCAACAGCCTAAGTTCTAACATTCTTATCTAAATCTTCATAGCTTCTTTCAGCGATAACCGTTAATATATCAACAGTTGACCTAAAAGAGCAAAAGCCATATTGCTTATTGTTGTGGATTCCGGGGATGGAATCCTGTACAAATAAATAAACAACGCCAGTAATTGAGATAGAAAAATAAGTGTATTAAACGTAAGAATACAGACTTGAAATGAAGATTAGTAGTCCAGGAATGCGGGTGAGTAGAAAAGTATATGTACAAGTCTCTGTAAGTAAAGTCGTAATCATCTCTCTCTTTCTCTCTCTCTGAACTCTTGTGTAACTCTCTGTGAACACCCTGTGTCTGTCTCCGTATCTCTCAACCTGTCTCAACGTATCTCCACGTATCATCCTTGTCGCCAAATTGATGTGGGTTCTGGGGATTGAATCCTGCACAAATATTAAAACAACGCCAGTAATTGAAATAGAAAAATATGTGTATCAAACGTAAGAATACAACTTGAAATGAAGATTAGTAGTCCAGGAATGCGGGTTAGTAGAAAAGTATATGTACAAGTCTCTGTAAGTGAAGCCATAATTATCTCTCTTTCTGGACTCTCGTATAACTCTGGGTGAACACCCTATCTCGACCTTTTTTGTCACGCCGTCCCTCCGTAGTATCAGTATACTTTGGACGAGTCCGTCTTGTGTACAGGGGCGAGCCCCACAATATTTATCTCAAAGAAGATGTTACGATAAATCATGCTTAACCATTTCAGAATAAATTAGAGCCTCTAGCACTTTGCTAAATTGAGTTAATTAAAAGAATCAAATGATTTGACAAAAGACTAGAACAAGCAAATCTTGAGAGAACAGGACATAGTTCATGTTTTGTGAGAATGCAGTTTCGTAACGATAGTTGCAGCCATGGACGGAGTTATATGTATATCATTCCATATATACTTCTTTCTAAGTGATAAGTCAGGTAAAGTTACTCTAGATGAGTCAAGAGTAGAATTGGAAGAGAATTTACGAGCAAAACATTCCGCTTCTCAATAGATTTTAACACATCAAAATGAGTGAAGAGAGGAGGGATATAATATTTATTTTTATATCAGGCATTATTACAGCGCCGTTAGTAGTCACATGAACCCAAATTGTTAGAGACTATATGGTGTCTCATTCAATCAGCAAACAAAGACTTAGCTTGTTAGCGGGCAAATTTACACTTAATACGAGCGGAGTTAAATAGGCGTCTGTTGTGATCGGAATTATAGCGGCTGAACGGTCCGATGTCGAGCAAGGGCAACATCGCGGCTTCACCTGGTATTTAGGAGAAAGGGCAAAGCACCAATGACAGTTTTAACACCCGCAGAAATCTTCGTTGCACAATTTTTGTACTCAGTTTCTTGTTGCTTCTAATAAATTTTTAGAATCCGTTTCCTCATACCAACAGAATAACGGTATGAACTTTGGTCAAACAATCCAACAACACGTGTCTCCTTTTCGCTAAGGTAGTCGCAATTGTCGCTGTCTCCTCCAAAAGTACATTTTATAGATTTAGTAACAGTTAAAATCTGCATATGCTAAAAGAGATTCTCGCGAAAGTCCATACGATTACGACATCTATAAATATACGTTTCGTGAAGGCAAAATTTTCTTTCTGGGAATCATTCACATGCTAGGCACGTCCGAATCCAGTTTCGTCTCGGTGTTAAACTATTTTCTCTGGTGTTACAATTCTCAATAGAAAGTTTAAGGATATCAGTCCAAGTGGCGTCCAGAATAAAGTCACGGAATGAATCCCAATCAGTCCGCTGTAACAGAAAGACGTCTTGTGAATACGCAGTTCATTTTTTAAAATAGAAATATCATTAGATACTCTAACGTGATTCGACTTGTCAAGAGGTTGTGATGTTCTGCATGATCTAGGAGAGAAGGTAAGTAACAAATCGAGTAAGAATGTTGATCAGATTTATTTGGAGAACAGGTAGGGAAATACTCTATTTAGACTGAGCAACGGTAAAATTGAAAATCTGAATACCAAGGACATCAATAACTTAAGCTAATGCTACTTGACCTGATAAGGTAATTGCTAATTCCGAAGTTTCAAAATAGCCGTGATTTTCCCTATTGTTAAATAATTGAGCTTAACAACTTTAAACAATCATTGTACTAAAAAACATTAATGTGAATCATATATATATATATATATATATATATATATATATGAAAGAAAAAAATATATACGGAAAAAACAAACAAAATCCTTATATACAATTTATATTGTTTTAATGTTAATATGTCAACGTCGGACGTTTCGGTCTAATAAACCATTAGGACATATTCATAAATTATAACATTATCAATACAACGAAACGATGTCCGACGTTGACATATTAACATAAACAGTATAAATTATATAGACTGAAATATGATTTTTTTTTTTTTTCGTATATATTTTTTTTCATACTGTCGGATCTATATCCATATATTTTCATATATATATATATATATATATATATATATATATATATATATATATATATATATATATATATATATATATTAAACAATACACCCCAAACAATGCAGGAGTGCCACTAGCACTCAAGGGTTTACAGAGGATTGAAAACAAGAGTAAAGAGGCGTATTTGAGGAAAGGGTACAGAAATAGGCGGGGAACAAGATCAAGGTAACAGAAGATGTCGATTGACATTACACTTGAATATTTGAAGATTATAGGTATCAGGGATGCAAGCAAGTGTAAGGGAATTCCACAGACGGGACGTGTGAGAGAAGCTGTTTGAGTAGAAGAGACGGTTATAGTTAACCGTTTTCACATCGAAAGGGTGGGATCGAGATGCCAGCCTAGTAGCTCGCTTATATTCATTAAATTTAAATTGCTCGCCGGAACAGTTGCCGTGAAAATACTTGTACAAGAGCCAAAGGGAAGACACGACACGTCTATGAGAAAGTAACTGTAGACGAGATGCCAGATCAGGACCTATCGCATTGCATAATCGTCTCTGGATTTTGTCGAGGACCCCGAGACGTACAGCGGGGGCATTATACCATATATGACAGCACGATTCCATGCAAGGATGTAACGGTTGATTTATTGATTTGAAGGACGCACTCAGACAAGTAAAACTTTCTGGAACGAAATAGAGAACCAACTTTAAAGAATTAAGATGGTAGATGTATTCACATGCAACATCAACCATATAAATAGCAGTTGATAAAGCTGGAGTGTGTTTTAGTCATGATTTTGAAGACGAAGGTACTAGTAAAATAGTAGTGAATAGTCCTAACTAATTACAGTTTACACCATTCTATCCACTACTAGTAGTTTTGTCTTCAAGGTCAGGATTAGTTTAGCCTTCAGCTGTATCAACTGCTATTTATATAGCGGATATATACATATGAATACAACTGAACAGATTTGAAATTGATATATTTTTCTATTTCACTGAAGCAGGCGTTAATATTTTCTCTCACTGTTTTTCTTTCTTTATCTCACTGAAAGCAACTAAGCGTCTCTGTTATGTCCTTTACGTATTTCCTCGCAATAAAAACGGAATTGTCTATTATTAATGAGGTACTGACTAACTAAGTAAGTAACGAAGGGGCAAGTACATTATATGTGTTAACCTAACCAGTTTTGTTGGGGGACTGAACCATATTTTCGGCTTTCCACAATTAGTATACTGACGCGGCACATTTTCATTATGCTTCAAGAGCTATTCGGAGTATACGGACAGTCCAAAAGACTGAAGCATTTTGCATTTGTCCAATCTTAACATTGATTTCACAGTACCTAAGGTGCCCAGAGAACCAACAACAATAGTGTTGGCATTCTTTCTTTTTATTGATCACAATTTGCCATTTTAAACTATCATAATGTTCTTGTTTTTCTTCTTCTTTGTCTACTACTTTATAACCTCCGTTGCATGCAATATCTCTGATGATGCATGTTCTTTCTTTTTTTATCAATTAACACAATGTCTGTTTTCGGTGCAATATTTCAAGATAACAGTACATCATGGCATTCCGAAATATTTTGTACTTATCATTTTCATTGATAATTTCAGGAGTTTGTTCATAACACATTTCGCCCTTCTCCAAACCACTATATACGTCCCAGTGTATCATTCTGAAAACATTATCATGTCTTCTTTGGTATTCTTTCTGCACCAACTTTGTACATTAACTGAAAACGCCACATTGTTTCTCCTTTTTCACCGCACATCCAGTAGTCGGGACCATTGAGTCAATGTGAATTCCACAATCCTTTCTTTAACTGCATAATATGTGCTTCCCTATTCAGAGTTTCCTGTCCTTAGGCTGGTTGAGAACTAAGGCTACAGAACACAGACTCTCCTACACTCAGTTGTATAAGCAATTTTATACTTGATAGTTTGTTCGAAGCGCTTGTCCTTGAGCTATTATTATTATTATTATTATTATTATTATTATTATTATTATTATTATTATTATTATTATTCCTTTGATTTCTGGTGTATACACATTTCTTTTCGACCAGAGATCTGAGGCCAGAATTGGCATCCTGACATTTTCCACTGAGCAACTTTGATAAAAAAAAAAGAAAACATGTTTTATTTAGATAACGGCCTTTGTAAAGTGTGGGCTGTATATGTGAGAACATTTTTTTTGTATTTCTTTAAGGAATAGGCTACCAAGGTTTCCTTCAATGAGTTTATTGGAATCTTTTCTAATCGATCTGAGGGTTCAAACTAGAACTGGAAATGTTGATATCCTCATGTGATACATTATTATTATTATTATTATTATTATTTTCATTATTATTTTTATTATTATTATTCCGTTGGGTTTCTGTTGTATACCCATTTCCTTCCGGGTACCAACCAGTGATCTAAGGTCAGAAATGACTTCATGACATTTGCCACTAATCATTTTTGTAAAAATAAAACAAAGATTACTCACCTTTTACATCGATAAAACTCTTCGTAATGTGTGGGCTGTACTTGTGAGTACAAACCTTTATATTTCTTTAAGGAATTGACTACAATCAATCCGAGGGCGCCAACTACTACTGGAAATACTGATGTCCTCATATGCCACAGTTTTTAGATTTCAATGTCAAGATCGTTGTATTTTGATAATTTTTTTAAAGATCTTCAAAGATACTTTACAATCTGCAGGGACTTTTGTATATGAAAAGTAGTAAACATATGTATTGTCATTTAATCAGAATGAAAAATAAGGTAACGATGGTTTCTATACAGAGTAGCAACAACGCAAGATGTGGGAAGTTGCCATAAGTTTTCTTAGGGCGACCAGGAACTAGATTCGCATATTTGTTTGCCCTTGTAAATATCATTCTTAAAGCGCCAAGAACAACAGCTAATGCTCTTGTCTTGAAATATGTCTACAGGTTTCCCTCTCGAGGTCCTTCGATTTACTTAGATTCCCAAACCTCTTTCAAAATGTATTTTTGTCGGCATTATTCAGATTTTTATCAGCTATTTTCAGTTGTCAGTTATTTTCAACCGGATATTTTTACAATTATGTCTGGTCGATTGGCATAGATTTCTCTATCAGTCGGAACCATGAGATTCCAGTGGATGGTAACCTCATTATTCTGTACAAATTGTGATGTTTATGTTCGCACCAATTCTCTTTGCGATGGAGGATGAATGCGAGACATATAAACCATTTTATACTGAGCAAACCTATCATTTCGTCGTTATTATTATTATTATTATTATTATTATTTAAAAAAAAACCAAAAAACTTTTACTATTTCCCTTCTATCCATGTTTAGATGATCTGTAGTAACGGAGAAAAACCTTCTTTTTATTCTGCTCTGAAACTTGAGGCGATTCGACGGTATACGTCGCTATCTTTTTTCCCGCTTTCACAACTTTTTTCCCGCCTTCAAAACTATTTACCGCCTTCACAACTTGGCTGAAAGTGTTAACAACCAATCACAGCAAAGTGTTAATTCATTCCTTTTAAGTGTGAAAGAGAAACAGAAAATCTCGTATCGGTAAAGTTTTTATGCATACAGCAAGAGTTGTTTAAATATATTCATTAGGCTGTTTTCAATTTTAAAAAAAAAAGGTAAATATATAAGTAAAATAAAAGGGGCCAACTCAATTTCTGTCCTGCGTGTTCTTACATTGTGATTAACAAATGCTGCGTGCTGTCGACAAGGCAGCAACAAAATAAACATGTCGGTCGGAACAATAGACAAGAAGAAATCACTGTATATCGATCTTCAGCGTAACATGACACGTCTTCGCTAAACGTGTATCCCGATATCAGGGAGAAAAAGAAAATTCGCCTCTGCAGATTAACTAGTTTGCGATCTCATTCTTCTTTGTTTTCTATGTGTAGCGATAGGTCTCCACAATTTCCTCTCCTCTGTAGTTCTCAATAAATTTTGATTTTTAAATTTTGTCTTATCGCATTAGGAATGTTTTTTTCTTCTCGTTAATAGATTTCAGACATGTCCTGTAGTGATTCCATTTAGGTAACCTTACGTTTTAAAATTGTACTTCACAGGGAGACGAAAACTGCTCGCCTGAACTTTGTCCGGTTTTCCACGCCCGACTATGAGTGTCCACTTTGTATTCATTTTAATTAAATCGTTACGTGACACCATCACCTCTCGATGGAATAATCAGTAATTTCTGACCTCAACTGTATTGTGCTACCGATAATTTAAACACGTAATTTGGTTAATGTGTCCATTAAGTCTCGACCTGCTATGTCACTGTATTGTAGAATGCGGTAGAATATTGCATTAAAGTGATAACTTTAGTATCTAAAATCACATTAATTTATTTGGCTGTAAAAGACTTTTAATATTTGTATTGCGTTTTAAAAATGCTTTTCAGTACATTCAACATGAGAGGAGGTAAAATATTTTATCTTTATTTTATATTTCGACCAGAAACATTTATTCCTAAACTTCGTCACGGTTCATTTCCTCTGAATGACAGAGTTTGAATTCCAGTCTTCGATATAGATATTTTTCATGCGATCATAAATTTCGAGCTTAGCTGTCTGGTCTAAATTCCGAAATACAATAAAAGCACGATTCTTCAATAACTATTTGTTTTTACATTCTTCTGTCATCCTTAATAATGTTATTTTTTCGGTTGGTTTGAAATCTCTATCTATAAAAGGCAGGATGCGTGTGTGTATGTGTGTGTATGTGTGTAACGAATGCACGGCCGCAATTTTCGACGGATTTGCACCAAAATTTACATGCACATGCTCCAAGTTAGCGGGAAGGCCAAGACCGACACTGCATTTCTCAACTCCCATTGATAGTGGAAATAATCGATTTTTTCATGCTTCTACGGCAGTTTTCATGTAGTTTGCGGTCATTTTGTATTAGCAGGAACATTCTATTGGCCAGCGGGAGAGCCAACAGCTGACTGCCACGAATGCTAGCATACAAAAAATCGATAGCTGCATTCGTCATTTTACTCCAATTGGCTCATTCGCTTGCTTAAACTCAATGTTGATTCTGATTCCGCAGAACTGGGTTGGGTGTGAAAAGGTATTTGTTGTTAACATTCTTTTTCATTCGGTTTTTCCAGTTACGATTTAATGTTTAGTATAGAGCTTAGAAAAAATTCGCAGTGTGATGTAGCAACATCAGCACGGCAAAGGTGCTGATGTTTATAGCCAAGTAAGGGCAAAAATTTTTTAAGTCATGTGATAGCAATTGCTGTATGAGTCGTACGATTTTTGAATTAAGCACGGGCAACGCCGGGCCATGCTGCTAGTGTAAATATATAGAAGAAATACATTAATTAAAAGTAATAATAACAAACAGAGATTACGCCTAATAAAACCAGACGACTGGCAAATACCGGATGGCAAGGACTTTAGGCAGAGTAAACGAAATGGTCATTATTATAATATAGAATTAATAGTGAAGCATAGATATTTCATTGAGTAAAATGAAAATATGCTCAAACAGTAGTTCTGGGTATGACGATAAACTACATCCATCAACAAGGCATCTGATCGTAAGATTGAAAGTTTTGAGGAGCGTGGAATCATCACTTAATTCCTATTGATCCCAGGTTCACACTATTCCGGGGCGGTAGCACCTGTTAGGGTCCCAGCTATGGTAAAATAGTGAACTCACAAACGAAAACAAAACCCTATGCAAGTATAAAATACATTTTTAAAGAAAAATATCAGGAATACATTTTTATATAACGAATTAACAACAGTGATTATTTATATTAAATATATCAACAATACATCAGCATGAAAGAACTCTTTTATAGCATCAATACAAATTATATCGTACAATTCCTTAAAGAAAGAAAGCTGTATTCCAAAATATAACTTCAACAAAACTGCAACATAGATATTAGTGCCTCTAGTAATTATGTCCACACAAACATGTATCAGGTCATGCCATAAGTTCTGTCCGAATTTTGAATAAAGAAAACAAGTGACCAAATGTTACATTTAATTACAGATTCAATCAACAATGTATTTTCCATGATTATTTATGACTTCCTTCCATCTATTAACAAGCTTACTAATTCCATTACTGTAAAATTCTTTTGGCTTTGATTCAAAGAACTCACAAATGTCAGTTTTAACCTCTTCCCGTGTTACAAAAGCTGTTTCTTCCAAATGAATCTGTAAGCTACGAAACAAATGGTAGTCTGAAGGAGCAGGATCGGGAGAATAAGGTGGATGAGGTATTTTCTCCCAACCAAGTTCTTCGATCTTTTGTGACGTGATTCTTGCTGTGTGGGGTCGCGCATTGTCCTGATGAAACATCACCTCTTTTCGACTCACTAGAGCTGATCTTTTTTCCTCAAAGCTTGGTTCAAACGCTATAATTGCTGACAGTATATTTGAACATTAATTGTTGCATTAGGTGGTAAGAATTCAAAGTGGATTATTTCCTTGCCGATCCCACCAGATTGAAAGAAGAACCTTTTGCCCATGAAGTTCCATTCTCGGCTGTGACTGGGTCCTTCCCTTTACCAAGCCACTGTCTACGACGCTTAACATTCATTTTTCGTCAAGTCTATCCCAAAAAGGTGAAACAAGTTGGCGAGAATCAGATGTCAACTCAGGATTTGAGGTTGTTTTCAGACAATTCTGAGGCACCCATTTTTTCTTCGGCTTCTGGGGTCCTTCTCTTTACAAAACGACTGTCTACGACGCTTAACATTTCGATAAATGATCCATTTTCGTTGTCAGTCAAGTCTATCCAAAAAAACTCTTTGCCCATGAAGTTCTCTTCTCGGTTGTCACAAGTTCTATCTTTAAAAACGACTGTCTACGACGCTTAAATTTCGATAAATGATCCATTTTCGTTGGTGTCTATCCAAAAAAAGAATGGAATGGAGAAGAGCAGATGTCAACTCGGCATTTGAGGTTGTTTTCAGACAATTCATGAGGCACCCATTTTCCAAGTTTAGGAACTTTTCAAGTTGTTGAAGATGACGATGAACAGTTGTATGGTTTGAACTGAGAACCACTGCCAATTCCTCAAATGATAAAGCAGGATTTTCTTCAAGGACTGCTTCAAGAAGCTTTTCATCAAACTCAACTGGACGTTCGGTTCGATCTTCATCTTCAAGTGTGAAATCTCCACCTCTGAATTTTGCAAACCATCTTCTGCAAGTTCTTTCATCTACACATTCCTCTCCATAAACTGAGTGAATGTTTCTAGCTGCTTCGGCTGCTGAGTTTCCTTTCTTGAACTCATAAAGCATTATGTACCTTAAATGATTCTTGGGTACTTCCATGTTAGCAGGGTTTTAATGAAACACAATTTAATTTTATTGTTCTCTGAAATAAAATTTGATCAGTTTAAATGCCTCTAAACATAAAAATAATGTTCAGCTCCATTAGACATTATAAAATACTCTTTAAATTTCGTTCATTTTAACAAAAAGTTAAAATTCGGACAGAACTTATGGGATTACCTGATATATGCACAAAAGCTGAGTATCATCTACCATGTATTCAATTTGTAAACAGAATAACATATACCATATTCTTATTAGTCAAACCTTACAAGAAAATTAAATTTTGGCATTAAATATCCCATAATGGTGTTGGCATGCGGTTAAGAAATCAAATCAAGTCACTTAAACAGCATAATAATCTTGTATCCCTGTAAAAATGGACGTTTTTGAATCTTGAGACTCGAGGAATAATTCGCGCACTTTCTCATCGCAAACAGACTTTAATATTTGTCCCAAAAGCAACTTTCTTTTAAGTGCTATATCACTTCACAACATTGTGATCATGGCTCTCCACAACTTTATAAACCTTTTAGCTCGTAGTAACATTTGTCTTTTTGATCTCTCTTCCACGCTTCATTCCATGTTCCATTCGGAAAAGCTGCCCAGTTAGGTGGCCATTTCGTTTTAGATATGTCCCGTGAATTCATTATGTCTGGTGTCGACCTTCTTAGGAAATTTTTAAAAGATATGAAACTTAATATTTATTCTTTGTACATACCGAATTGTTCATTAAACTATTTGAACAGGGGAAAAAACGTTTAGGCTGAGAATCGGGAAGAGATAGCTGGAATTCCTTGGACGCATATTTAAAAAGGAGTGCTATGAAAACATAACACGCACAGGGCATATTATGGGCTAGAGAGATAGGGGACTGCAGCTAGGCACTATCCTGACAAACATCTGTCAATGGATGGCAGGAAAAGGAATAGGTGAAAAAATTATGAGCCATAAAATATAGGATGTTTTGGGCTACCATAATCGGCCAGTTAGCGACAGAAGGAATACTAATTAAATTAGCTTATTCTGGTTCAGCTTTGGGAATTTACTTTGGCTTAGGACATTCCATGTTGAATCACCGGTTCTCGTACGTTCACCGAAGATAAACAACGTCCAGCCTGGTTAGTAACCAACTGGGTGACCGCTTGAAAATACGAAGTACTGTAAGCATGGATGTGCGGGTGGTGTAATGGATAATAACTCGGAATTAGAAATCGGAGAGCCGAGTTCCAATTCCAGTCGGGTTCGTTATTTCCACTTACGTGCAAATACCCTTGGCAAAGGCATGTATCCACCTATTCTCCCTGCAGCCATCGATTAACTAGTAGGAATTGAATCAGTGTTATATCCCAAAAATCTTTTACAAATATTTTAAGACTTTATATAACCTGAAATAGTCGATAGACCGTAAAAAAAAACAAATCTATATAAAAGAACCTAGTGAGAAGGGCGCTCACAGCAGAATTATAAATCGCTGATAGAAAATCTCTTTAAACATTACACTACGGTAAGACTTCTAAAATATTATATTTCGTAAATTTATACACTGTGTATACACTCAGTGAATTCGGATTCAAATCTTTGTTTTTATCTTAAGTACTGGTAATCAAGAAAATTACTTAACGTCGACCGACTAACGAAATCAGAAGCGGGAAACCGTTTCT
This sequence comes from Acanthosepion pharaonis, assembly GCA_903632075.3. Taxonomy (NCBI): domain Eukaryota; kingdom Metazoa; phylum Mollusca; class Cephalopoda; order Sepiida; family Sepiidae; genus Acanthosepion; species Acanthosepion pharaonis. The sequence goes on from CAHIKZ030004777.1 coordinate 132,428, forward strand.
CCTGAAGCGTTTGAGGCAATTAAAACTTCAAGACTCGTAAGACATTAAAGTCATAAGGTTTCAGTCGAGATGGTAACGATAAATGTTATGAAGATGGTATAATGTGAAGAATAAAGAAGAGAGGAAATCGCTAACCTTTGACTTGAACAGGTCAGGAATGAAGAGTTTAGGGAAGAATCTACGTGGGAGTCTCTAACACAAAGTCACAGTTCTTGAGGCAAAAGGTATATGATTGAAATATTTTTCATTTGTTTGAAGACGGAGGAAATACGTGTAATTCGTCTTCATGGAAGTGGCCTGTCCACGATGTAAAGGTCTGAATTGGTGCAACTCTACAATGTGTGCTCATGAAAACAGACCAATTTGAAATAGGCCTACAATATTGCGTCTGTTGAAAAGCGGTAGCTGAATAAGAAATAGTTATTTTCCACAAGACTGCGGAATCTGTTTTGAATGTGAAGATTGAGCATCTCCAGCTCAAATATAATTGCAATACTTTATGTATTTCTCTAATCTCATTCTTGTAAGCACAAAGTATGACAGAAACAATCAGATACTTCTTTAGCAAGATATTTTGTTCAAATGATGTCACCATTTAACAGACTCTTTGACTGATTCTGCTATACTAAAGACAAAGCAAAGTTTGTTTGTTTTTTACTTATTAAGTACTACTATTTCGATAGTTCAAGGGTGTCTAAGCTGCCTAGTAGGTGATGAATTATTTCCAAACTCTAACCACTTTTTCACAGACGAAACGTCGCGTACCTCTCACATCTCAATCGCTACTTCCATGGCATGTGTTTTGACGAACTATATTCTTTCGTCCCACGGCCCTGATCATTACAATTGGGACAGGCCATACCATATACACAAGTGGGAATCATTACCATTCCCTTCGTAATCGTATAGTAAGAAGTAAGTTCCGTTCGGACAGATTCAAGGCAATAGAATTAGAGCAAAAGAACGTAGCCTACTTGAGAAAAATGGATGTGGTGGGTCAAAGATTTACAGAAATAACAAAATTACAAGAAATGCTATTTTGTGGAACAGACTCCCGGCAAGATGTTTTCCCAATATCTATTCTTCCTTCTAGGGTTAATCCTTAGCCTCCCTGCATAGCCCCATGAACTTAATTTCTTGTCTTTTCTGACAACAGAAGGTGGCTGAGTGGTTAGAACGTTCGCTTTCTGACCATGAGATCTATGTTCGATCTGGAGGAGGCGATTCCAACATGTGGCATATTTGAAAAATGCCTGAAACCTATACCAAGCCTGTGAACGAAATTGTGGAGACGGAACCCTTTGGACCTGTTGGTGGTTATGTGTGTGAAATTGTGTAGACGGAACAAGCGTCAGTGGCTGTGCTAGTACGAAGTCACAAGTCAGCGTGACCGAGGGTTTGAGAGGGCTTGCCTTGTTCAGACTGTTGACCACGCTAAATAATGTACGCCCTCCCAGAAAATGTAACTAAGGCCCGATCAGCATAGTTTAAGTATAAACCTCATGTGGACTCCGTGTGTGTGGAACAAACTCGAAAGAGCAGGCGTCTGTAAAGGGGATTAGCTAGCCGTACTAGTAGACTGGCATCTTATATTATTTTGCAGCAGCCGAAAGCAACCATATACATTGAGTGGCTCTTGGGCCTTGAACTGGGTAATCAGTCTGGGTACTCTAGCCTTGGTTAGCAAACAGTCTACCGCAGAAAGTAAAATCAGCCTACTGTTTGAATTCATTTACCAAGTAATTCATCAACCGAAAAGAAACATGACCGCTCATGAATACATCACGGATAGGACCTAAAGAAGAAGGAAAGTTGACCAAGTGCAAGGTCTAAGAGCCACTCAAGCTAGAAAATTACTGAATGAGATATATTGTATGAATGGAAGAAGTAGTTAGAAAAATAATTATGATGATATGGCTTTTAGAGGGTAAGATTGTAGTGTTCAGGGAAGCATCCACATGGGAGTCTGTTCCATAAAACGGCGGTAGAAAGCTGTCTGAGTAGAATGTCCGGCTTACAGTTGCAATACTTAGGGAGTGATGGTGGTTCGACTATAAGGTCGAAGCATAGACGCTCTTGGCGGTAAATATCTGAATTGTTACAACTAAAGAATGGAGCTCGTCAGAATATTTACCATATGAAATTGCAACAGAGTAGCAAACGGCATGCGACATTGTGTCTGCGGATAACGAGCAAGTGTTCAGTAATGTGTATGTGCTTTTCAACGCGTTCTAGCATTAGTGCGTTTGGGGGGTGATAATTTACAACTCTCGATCGGCGATTGTGTTTGTAGAGGGATTAATAGACAACGTCACCTGTGTTCGCAAGATTCGTCAAACCGTTCCTGCAAGAAGAATCATAGATGCCGTTTCAGCAGAATAAAAACTACTGTCGTAGTCCTATACTCCTCAACAGAAACAGTAAAATGTTTAATAACTTCCTCGATTGGAAAATGTACCAAGCATCATTCCCATTAATATTTGTATGCTACATATTCAGACTACGATTGACTCTTTTAGATAGCTCACCTCCTATTTAGTTAAGAGATTCAATAGGACCATATGCATTTGAAATAACCTAATCAGGCTAATGTGCAAGGAGAATATACAGTGAGGTTCGATAAAAGTGACTTACCTGATTTTTTTACTTAAAATTTTTTTCACCTATTGTTTTTGGGGTCAAACTAATTTTTAATCTTACTAATATAAAGACCTCTTCCCGACCACCTGGTAAAAAATTTTACTCACCCTAAAGTATTCTATTGACACTTATAATTTTGGATATATTTGAGATTTATGGGAAAAAAGTGACTCACTTATTTCCTGCAACTAGTAATCAATAGAAACATAACCGAACAGTTTTAAATAAAGAATAATAGAGGTATAATTTATTTATAATAGGTAATATAGTTCGAAATATTTAATAATCTATGGGTCCTCCTTTATTTTGAATAATCTTTTCAACCCTTTTTAGCATTGACATGATTGGGTTCTGGCAAATCCCATCCTCAAGCATTGAATTCCATTCGGATATGAAATTCACAATCAAATCCTCTTTGTTGCTCAACTGCTTTCTCGAGAGCCTGTCCTTGATAATGCTCCATAAGTTTTCTATGGGGTTGAGGTCAGGAGATTGGGGCGGCCATGTCACCTGCTACTCATCAAAGTATTCCATCATCAATTTTGATTTGTGGCAGGGAGCATTATCCTGCATAAAAATGAGCTTGGTGGGGTCGATTTGCACCCTTTTCAGCAGAAGGGAGCTGACAAGACTCAAAAATTTTCTTGTACTGCTCGATCCTGAGGGTCTTTTCAATAGGTTTCAAGAAACCAGTTCCATGAAAGAAAAGCATCCCCAGAACATTATACTGAACGGATACATGACAGTACTTACTACTAAATTCAAAGAGCTTTCAAAGCATCTTCTTCGGATTTTAGATCGCTTATCCTTTGAATTTACCTCAACTTTCGTTTCATCGGAGAAGAGAACATTTAGTAAAAAAAAAAAAAATCAGGTGAGTCACTTTTATCGAACAGCACTGCACATGGGATCTGAGTGGGCAATTCGACGTGGTGTAATGGTTAGCAAGCTTGCTTCGCTAGATCTATTACGACTGAAAAGTCAGTTCGATCTCCATTGGGTACTCCACGCTTTCGGCCGCGTGCCACATCTAAGATACGCTTAGAAAATCATGGACACTTCGAGGAGGTCTAATGGTTAGCAAGCTTGTCTCGTTAGAACAATTGCGACTGATTAGTGAGTTTGATCCCCACTGGGTGCCCCATACTACATCTAAGCTACGCCTGGAAAATCACTATACTTGAGATCCGGGTACTGTTGATATTTTACTTTGTTGGTTCTGTCGGATTTGTTACTTAGAAAAATTGTCATGAAATATTTGTAGAAAAAACAAAGGGAAGCCACATCACGTCAGTGAGAAAGTGACTGAAGTCGAGGTGAGGATCAGTTATATTGCAGAAACTTATTTGGACTTTGTCAAGAACCTTGAGATGAATAACAGTAACACCAAGCCAAATATGACAGCAGTATTCAGTACAAGGATGAATGGTAACATTGTAAACGTGCAAGATGGATTCTGATGAGGAAAAGTTTCTGACACCACACAGTGACCCAACTTTCCTAGCAGTAGATTCAGCTATTAATTGGATGTAGTTGCTTCACTTCAAGTCAGTTGAAAATGTGAGGCCAAGAAGGCGAAGGTTGTTGCTCTCCAGGAGTTTAGCATCAGCCATTCAGGCAGAAAAAGCTAAACGAAAGCAGTTTTGTTTAGATGTTAAAATTTACAAGCCATTACCTGCCCCAGTTAACCACTGATCGGAGGTCCTCATTAACAGTAGCTGTTAGGTTTAGTTTGTCTGCTGTGATGGACTTGCTACTAAGACTGGGGGAAATGGTAGTATTAGCTACAAAGGAAACGGAAGTGAGTTTTACAGGTGGGAAGTGCAAGAAAAAGAACTGTTGGAGTAGAAGCGACAGTTGCATTTAGCTATTTTAACAGTAAATGGGTGGGACCTAATTTCCAATCTAGTAGTAAATTCATGTAGTGGGGTACCAGGGAAAAATGCTCATCAGAGTAATTCCATGAAAATATTTGTAGAGAAGACAAAGAGAAGCCAAATAAGGTCGGTGAGAAATTGACTGAAGTCGAGATGATTGGTCAGGATCGATTACATTACAGATCTATCTTTGACTTTTATCAAGAATCTCGAGGTATACATCAAGAAAACCAGACCAGTGATGTGGGGCCAAAGTTGGGACCACAGAAGTAAAACACGGAACACGGATTAGATGTAAGAAAGATATATTAACAACAGGTTACAGGTAGTGTAAGCGGAGATTACTATATGTTACTCTCTGTCACTCTCTGTCACTCTCTAGAGTGCTATATCGCCTACTTAATATAGGCCTGGAAGAGTCTATTGTGTAGGTAGTTTCCGATCTCACATTAACCAGATATGGCAACTCGGTATAAAATCACTTATAGCAAATTTAGTAGAGGAGACAAGGAAATTGAACATAGAACAGTGTGCGCTAGAGACAGTTTCGCCCAACACCGCAAATTGCTACAAATCCTAAATATCAACGTCAAAACTCGAGTCATGCTCTATGGATCAAAACTTTCAGATGGCGCCGAACCCGTTCAGTTATCTAAACTATCAGCCGTAGACAACTGATTGCTATGATCAGTAGCGAAAAAAGGCTTTGAGCAAGTGAAACCAGAAAGTATTGGCAAAGAACAGCCCTCTTTGAATATTGTCGACTGGCGTTACGCAGTCACAATCAGATAACTGTACCTAATAGCAGTAATCACAAGACCTGGGGAGTACCAACAGCAGCAACAAGTAAAATGGATTACAAATGTTACTTGAAAAGAAAATAATGACATAATCAAGATATTTGACAGTCCATACTACTTCAAATAAAAGGTTAGGGATGAAATCCCCATTAATACTGGAAGGAGCAATAACAGCTACTGGAGCTGTTTTCAGTTCCAGTAGCTGTTATTGCACCTTCCAGTAACCCTAACGTATCTTCCTGAAAATCGGTTTAAAAAGAAAGATTTTATAAATTTCAACCGAAAGCAGTGCTAGCTGCTCGGTTAATGAATGCCAAATGTTTCCTTGTAGGGAAACGGTTAATATTACCGTTCTCAGATTCCTTATTTTACCATTAATTCATTGCAACTCATTAAATACTTTACAGTCTCTTCCTCCCTTCTTCTCCTGTTACATTCTACAAGTATTTAATTCTCTTTGCTATCTTTCCTCATTTAACTTGTCAGAAATTTCAACAGTCGTTTTCTCATTTTAAGTATCAGTTTCTTTATAGGCCGTAAAAAGGTTAATCATCATTAATGCCTGTTATTAAAGCCAATAGTTAATAGCTTTTAACTATTTTAAAAACGCAAATTCAAACATTTGCTCTGCGACTAAATGACAAAAATAAAAACGTTCATTTATCTTTCAGTTTTTGTTGTGACCAAATCAAGACATTAATTCGTTTATTCCAAGTTTTGGAGTTGATAATTTAAGCAAACTATTTCTCGAAATATATTTTCCGAATAATCAATTCTTATACCGAAAGATCAATGAGGAATATATGTGTGCATGTATGAATATATATGTATATATGTCTGCCTGTATATGTATGTATGTATGTATGAATATATATGTATATGTATGTATGCATGGTATCTCTGATTTCGTAGAGAAAATATAAATTCGAATAACATGACAGCTTCTTAAAATGAGTGTCATTAATTCTGGAAAAAGAATTGAAAAAAAAAATAAGTCGTCAAATTTAAATTCTGAAAGATCAGAAAATTTAGAAATGGACGCAGTTAAATAAGTTGAGCAGATATCAAATCTTTAAAGCCATGCGTGACTTTTGATAATTAGGTCTCTTCTCTCTCTCTCCCTCTCTCTCTCTCTCTCTTCGCTATATATATATATATATATATATATATATAGCGAGAGAGAGATAGAGATAAAGATATTATTATTATCTTATTATTATTATTTGAAATGTTATTTTAGTGGATTTCCGTGTTTGAGTAGATGATCTGTTAATTTAATCAGTGTTTATTTCGTCTCCCAGACTACGCTGTTTAAGAAAATGGAACGTCTATGTAAATACGCGTATTCACTAAAAATGACCTTAGAAGTAAGAAAATATAATATATAGGATCACAAATAAAGTTTATCAATTCTTTACACACACACACACACACACTTGTATTGATCAATTATTTATTTTTTTATTAAGTCTGAAAAAAATTCTGCGAGTTTTGATGGTTTCTGTCCCATCATTGGAATGAGAACTCAAGGATCCAAACTGGAATTCCAATAGCGTTCATTACATTCAATTAAGCGCAAATATCCTTGCCAAAGATATTAATTCGTCTATTGTCCCCAGGTATGGGTTAAATATTTTTTTGAAAAAAATGTTAATGTGCCTTGAGGAGGTAGTGCTGCCCTAAGTGAAGAGGGTGGCTTTTTGAAGATCCTATGTCTGGAAATAAGACCCTGCACCATGCCACACAAGCCAGTCAGGTCGGTCAGACAGTTTCTGTGACTCTATCAACCCTTACATATGGCTACCTAACTACCCAGACTGCAACGCCCTTGATTAGTATGGGTGAGGCGCAGTTGAGCGAGAGTCTAAAAAGATTCCTTGTAACACGAAAGATGAACTAAGGGCAAGGATTATGGCAGCATTCACCAACTTAGTCAAGGAGACCGTCCAGAAGAGTTGCAGGCGATTCCGAAGTCATCTAGAAGCCGTGGTTGAAGCCAATAGCGATTTTACTGAATAAATTTACTATTCCGTATTTCAAGATATTTTTGTGTAACTTTGGTAAATACATCTGTTAAAATTAGCTTATCTATTTTACATTTTTTTTTGCGGAATTTAGACGACAATTTATCCATCGCACCGTGTATAAATTCTGGATATCGGAAGCAATATATATATATATAGATGTGTGTGTATGTGTGTGCGTGTGTATGTGTGTGTGAGTTTGTGTGTGTGTATGTGTGTGTACATGTGTGTGTGTATACGACCTATTAAGGCTCGAGACCGACAGTGACCATGCAGTATTCGTTCCTAGGTCTACACTGTCTATAACTATAATCGCTCTATCTCCGATATAGAGTACTCTTCCCCCATAAAAGTCGCAAATTTTAAACAACACACACACACACACACACACACACACACACACACACACACACACAACACACACACACACATATATATATATATATATATATATATAACGCGCTTAAGGGTTATAGAACACGACTGGTTTAGGAGATGGAAGACTCTTACACGAAAAGCCTGAGGCATATTGTCTGTTTCGTCTGTGACATTTATTTGCACCGACTAAGTGTATGAGTAGTTCCGAAAAGTGTGGATAGTTCTGCACAAGCCTTCACCACTTCAAATCACTTGTGTAGGTTTTTTGGCGGTTTACCTCGATTCGTTGTTATCTAACGTGTCAGCTGTCAATATACCACATATCACCCTTGAGCGTTTAGCCTTAGATCGGATAGAATGGTGATCAACGTGTTTTAGTGGACTCAGCAGTTTTCAATCTGTTGTCTGAATCATCTTCAAGAAACGAGAGCAAGATCTAAAAGGTCGGCCAATCTAACAGTGATCTCATCTAACAATCTTCACTCTTGCTCCATATGTGGCCTCCTTTGTAAATGCGACTTAAGATTATCGCACCAAATTTCATAACTGATTCAGCTAATCTGTCAGATCCTCATACGTCGAAACTGACGGGAGAGTCCATATATATATATATATATATATATATATATATATATATATAGAGAGAGAAGAGAGAGAGAGAGGAATCAATAATTTCGTATCTTCATACAGATTTAATCTGTTTACTTTTAGTTGAAAAGATGGTTATGTAGTGGCTGGTCTTATCAATATTCGTCATTGAATTTATTGCTTTGAACAAAGAAAGAGCTTATATTGAAAAATACACATTTATTTAATAATATAAATGCTTTTTTCATCGATTTGAATTATTGATATAAGTCCGTCTATTAGATATTTTTATGAAGACTGCTCTCCCCTCCCAATTCTGCTATTGCATTATGCTACGTCCACTTCTCCCTAAGCATGGTTAGACATAAACATACCTGCTTATGTATCAGGTCATCCCATAAGTTCTCACCGAATTTTAACTTTTTGTTAAAATGAACGAAATTTAAAGAGTATTTTATAATGTCTAATGGAGCTGAACATTATTTTTATGTTTAGATGCATTTAGACTGATCAAATTTTATTTCAGAGAACAATAAAATTAAATTGTGTTTGATTAAAACCCTGCTAACATGGAAGTACACAAGAATCATTTGAGGCACATAATGCTTGATGAGTTCAAGAAAGGAAACTCAGCAGCCGAAGCAGCTAGAAACATTCACTCAGTATATGGAGAGGAATGTGTAAATGAAAGGACTTGCAGAAGATGGTTTGCAAAATTCAGAGGTGGAGATTTCACACTTGAAGATGAAGATCGAACCGGATATCCAGTTGAGTTTGATGAAAAGCTTCTTGAAGCAGTCCTTGAAGAAAATCCTGCTTTATCATTTGAGGAATTGGCAGTGGTTCTCAGTTCAAACCATACAACTGTTCATCGTCATCTTCAACAACTTGGACAAGTTCCTAAACTTGGAAAATGGGTGCCTCATGAATTGTCTGAAAACAACCTCAAATCCCGAGTTGACATCTGTTCTTCTCTCCATTCTCGCCAACTTGTTTCACCTTTTTTGGATAGACTTGTGACTGGCGACGAAAAATGGATCATTTATCGAAATGTTAAGCGTCGTAGACAGTCGTTTTGTAAAGAGGAAGGACCCCAGCCACAGCCGCGAAGGGAACTTCATGGGCAAAGAGTTCTTTCAATCTGGTGGGATCGCCAAGGAATAATCCACTTTGAATTCTTACCACCTAATGCAACAATTAATGCTCAAATATACTCTCAGCAATTAGAGCGGTTGAACCAAGCTTTGAGGAAAAAAATCTGCTCTAGTGAATCGAAAAGAGGTGATGTTTCATCAGGACAATGCGCGACCCCACACAGCAAGAATCACGTCACAAAAGATCGAAGAATTTGGTTGGGAGAAAATTCCTCATCTACCTTATCCTCCCGATCTTGCTCCTTTCGACTACCATTTGGAAGAAACAGGTTTTGTAAAACAGGAAGAGGTTAAAACTGCCATTTGTGAGTTCTTCGAATCAAAGTCAAAAGAATTTTACAGTAATGGAATTAGTAAGCTTGTTAATAGATGGAAGGAAGTCATAGATAATCAGGGAAAATACATTGTTGATTGAATCTGTAATTAAATGTAACATTTGGTCACGTGTTTTCTTTATTCAAAATTCGGACAGAACTTATGGGATGACCTGATAATAGTTGAAGCTTTAAGAAATATGTTGTAAATCTACGGATCTATACTGAAATGTCATCGGTTTGACTAAGAATCGATTTTTAAAATTCTGATGGTCAGATTATGTACCGCTGATCATCTTCCCTTAATATGGATAATGATTATCGGGACATGCTTTATTCGTAGATATTGTTACAGAGAACGGACGGATATTAACAGACGCCAAATTTAGTCAGAAGAATCATCAAGCAATTCAGCTGCAACATTTTAGCCGAGTAACTTGTGACTTGGAATTGTTTACCTTTCAATGAATATTGGTATTAAAACATCGCAACATCTTCTGACGACAAACATTTGAATGACAGTTCGTTAATCTTTCTTCGATTTTTTTTTCCTTCATAAAAGTCACGACTTCACAAAAGTCGCAATATAGCTTGACGCATGCGCCACAGTTTTCTTACGTCTACCTCATCACGATGTTTGGTATTAATATAAGATACTGCTTTTTCCTATTACCAATGCTGTCACGATGCGGGCGGCAACGTACACAATAGCAATAATAATAATAATAATAATAATAATAATAATAACAAAATAATAATAATAAATTAAGACTTATATAATAATAATAATAATAAAAATAATAATAATAATGATAATAATAATCATAGCATAAATAATACTAGTAAAATAATAACAAGGACTAAATCAGTATCAATAATAATGATAATAATAATATTAATAATAATAATAATAATAATTATTATTATTATTTACGGAATAGGATATATTTGAAAAAATGATGTACATCTGAAAACCTGCAGTAAAAACAAATGCAAACAAACATGGTCAATGGAAAAATTTCGAGGAAAAACACTAATTGCAGAGGAATAAATCTGAAAAGTATTGTGCAAAAGACACAGGATAAAGACCTAATGTCATCAATAAAAAAAGAGACTATGGTATCATTAAATACGACAAAATAGCACCATTATAAAAGACAAAATGTTAACATTAAAACGAAAAGAATGATTAGTTATAAAATGTGAGATAATAACAATAAAACAGGGTTTTAACATTAAACACGACAGATTGGTAACCTATTGAAAAGGAGTATGTTGCTCAACTGCTTTCTCGAGAGCCTGTACTTTATAATGCTCCATAAGTTTTCTCTGAGGCTGAGGTCAGGAGATTAGGACGGTCATGTCATAACACTCAACTGCTTCTCATCAAAGTATTCCTTCATCAATTTTGATTTGTGGCAGGGAGCATTATCCTGCATAAAAATGAAATTGGTGGGGTCGATTTGCACCCTTTCAGCAGAAGGGAGCAGACAAGACTCTAAAATTCTCTTGTACTGCTCGCTCCTGAGGGTCTTTTCAATAGGTTTTAAGAAACCAGTTCCATGAAAAGAAAAAGCATCCCCAGAACATTATACTGAACAGATGCTTGACAGTACTTACTGCTAAATTCAAAGAGCTTTCAAAGCTTTTCTTTGGATTTTAGATCGCTTATCCTTTGAATTTATCTCAAATTTCGTTTCATCGGAGAAGAGAACATTTATTAAAAAAAAAAAATCAGATGAGTAACTTTTATCGAACAACACTGTATATGTAACAGCAAAATTGTCCAAATCGTGTAACATCAAGAAATATTGACCATCCCACAAAATATTTAATATCTAAAAAACACTAAACTAATTGAGTTTATTTTTTTCCAGTTTTCCAGAAAAGACTTTTAGTGATCTTGACACCGTTTGTCGTAAGATTCACTGAAAAAAAAAAAAAACACTTTCAACCCTTTCCAGCTAGAAAAAGAACAGCTTAAAATCATTTTGTGCCAACCTCTTCCAAACTGCGTAATGGTGGGAGGAAAACGATTATTCAGACTTTCAGTAATGGTACCAACATTCATACACTGGCCTCCATCTTCAATGCCTATTGAAGAACCACTGAGAGAAGGGTGAATATGTTTGTTTTTTTTTTTAAACGGAACAGTAGAGAGGAAAACTGGATCGGGAGGTCACAACAGCAAGAGTTATCATCATTTCAACTTAGTTGCTAAATACATTCTTATTGTTCAAAGCAGAGAACAGTAACGTTATAAAAACCTCAGAGAATTCCATTAAGATATCTTTAATCATTTTTAAGATACAATAGTTCAAAGCTTAATCTAACAATTGGATAATTTTGCTGTTACATGATTTGGACAATTTAGCTGTTACACCCGGTCTATTTCGTAAAATAATAAAAAGAAAAAAAAGATTACTTCTGAACTGAGTGCCAATTGTATAACTCCGCCGTACAATTAATATCATTGCCGCATGTTCAATACAATGTCTTCTCGGCTTGCTTTCTTCTTGATTAATGTGAAAAAGCGTCGGATATCAGCCGAACTTCAAAAAGAAAGATGATATTTAGCGGCGAACAAAATAAAAGATCGCAGATTGAAGCCAAAAGAACGATTGCATGTCAAGCCGGGGGAAGAAATCACTTCAAAAAGACGCAGTACGGAATATCTCTAGAAGTTTCTAATTCGAGCCGATTGCACAAACCAATCCAACTACAAGTGTCGCAGTTTTTATCGACAGGACCAAAGTATCTGTCAAATAAAATTTCTAGCTATTACAACATAAAACTGAAATGATACTATAAAGCTATACGGTCCTTGACCGAATTTATTAGAAATATGATTGTACATGTTAGCAGATCCATCATTTATGTGCATGTAGTCGTAACGCCTCACACATTTCTGAACATCAAACCAAACAATATTTGCACTAATCTGAAACATAATACGATCGAATAGGAAGCGTGCTTTTCTGTTTTATGGAATTACGTGAGAATTCAATGCATTAACAATGTACACTAAAGTGACAAATTTCATAGGGTCTTATTTGGTATCGTGTGGTATTTGCGATACGAGTTAAGATGGGGAAACAACTCTTTGCTACTTTTGCTAGAATTTATAAAATCACTATTCGCCATTTGATCCCTGACCCTCATATAATACGGATTGTCCACCATAGGTTCGTGCTGTTCATCTCTGCTCTCCACGACTCTGGTCTGTACACCAGTGGCTCGGGTAGATGCATTTTAGCGGTCAGTATACCGACCTCCCGTGTATATGAACTTTCACAGAGCAGTCGGTATACCGACTGTCTCGGTAGATGCACTTTCACACACGGGCATTATACCTGCCTTTCGGGTAGATGCACTTTCACAGAGCAGTCGGTATATCGACCGTCTGGGTAGGTGCACTTTCATCAGGGGCGGTATACCTGCCTTTCGGTTAGATGCACTTTCACACAGCAGTCGGCATACCGACCGTCTGGTTAGATCACTTTCACACCCGGGCGGTATACCTGCCTTTCGGTAGATGCACTTTCACACAGGGGGTTAGATGCACTTTCACACAGCAGTCGGCATACCGACCGTCTGGTTAGATGCACTTTCACACCCGGGCAGTATACCTGCCTTTCGGGTAGATGCACTTTCACACAGGGGCAGTATACCTGCCTTTCGGGTAGATACACTTTCACACAGCAGTCGGCATACCGACCTTCTGGTTAGATGCACTTTCACACCCGGGCAGTATACCTGCCTTTCGGGTAGATGCACTTTCACACACGGGCAGTATACCTGCCTTTCTGGTAGATACACTGTCACACAGCAGTCGGTATACCGAACGTCTGGTTAGATGCACTTTTACACCCGGGCAGTATACCTGCCTTTCGGGTGGATGCACTTTCACACACGGGCAGTATACCTGCCTTTCGGGTAGATACACTTTCACACAGCAGTCAGTATACCGACCGTCTGGTTAGATGCACTTTCACACCCGGGTAGTATACCTGCCTTTCGGGTAGATGCACTTTCACACAGCAGTCGGTATACGGACCTCCTGGGTAGATGCACTTTCACACAGCGGTCGGTATACCTTCCGTTCGGGTATATGAACTTTCACACAGCAGTCGGTATACCGACCTCCTGGGTCAGTGGATTTTCACACAGCAGTCAGTAAACAGACTTCCCGGGTCGATGTAATTTTCAACAGCCGTCGGTGTACCGGCCGCTAGGGTTCAAATGGTTAAAAAAAAACTTTTAAAGGAAAATAGTTTTATCAAGTTCACCAACTGTTATCTTCAGTAATGATAGGAGCTTCCTTCCTTCCTATTTATATGAAGTAGTGTGAAACGTCATCATTTTCATTGTACAGTGTGACCCGGATATAAGAGAAACCCGGATATAAGAGAAACCCGGATATAAGAGAAACCCGGATATAAGAGAAACCCGGATATAAGAGAGATTTTCTCTGGTCCCAAATTAGAGCCTGTGTTAATGTATATAAAATAGACCAAACCCGGATATAGGAGAAGGATATAAGAGACTTCTTCTCCGGTCCCGAAACTCTCTTATATCCGGGGATATAAGAGATTATTTTTCTCTGGTCCCGGATATAAGAGAAACCCGGATTAAGAGACTCTTCTCCGGCCTAACTGTTATATCCGGGTTACAAACTGTATATTATTTAATCAAAGTTCCATCAAACCCGGATATAAGAAACCCGGATATAAGAGACTTCTTCTCCGGTCCCGACAACTCTCTTATATCCGGGTTACACTGTATCATTTTCCATTCGAGTTACATGTGCTATCCATTTCTTTCTGCGACAGTCCTCAAGTGATGTCGTTTCACTTATTTGGTCCAGAGCTTTGTGATTCCGTATCGCCAGTTCACGATGTGAAGTCTGCTAAAACCTAGATTTCATCATTCGCTCGAAGCCATATTTAACAGGTGCTCCCAGAAAGCGCTTAAATCTTGCTGAGTTAGTTTAATGGGAGGCATGACATCCATTTAAAAATCTGCCATCATGACAGCACAGAATCTCACCGACTTGAGATATGAGAATGCCCCCCTTATCTTTTGACGACTAGCTATAGCTTTTTCAAGCATTTTGAAATTTTTTTTAAAAACAGGCAACAAACATTCTCTTGCAGCTTAGATGCATAAACTACCGTAGCGTACATCTCAGACCAAGTTCGTTATCGGGGTGCAGCTTATTCTAATCAAACGATTGTAGCTTAAAAAATACCTTTCGTTCAGGTCGTCACCGATTAAAATCTGTAGAAGTAAGCAGATTTTATTCTCGGGTTGTATCTTACTGCTATAGACAAGTGAGGCAGAGAGGAAGCGTAGGTGAAAGCGGTGAACAGTCTAACGCGCGTCTTCCCTTTCGCATCGCGCTCGAGGCGATCTCCTCTTCACTCTGACTCGTTCAGCCCTTTTCCCGGTAGTAGCCACTGTCTCTTAGAGAACCTTGTTCTTTATCTTGTCATCTTTGTCTAAAAAAATACTTTAACTTCATTGGACGACGAACTTTTTTCGAACCGCTTGCCATTGTACTTGTCCACGTCACTAATCATCAGGAAAATAAATGCCCTAAATCATTTTTGTGACATCAGTTTCCCATTTAGAGAGATGGTAGCTGGCATGGATATTGCTACACTGCATTAAAGATTTCCTGATGCCTCAACGTTAGAGTTTAATCGTAGAAGCATAAATAATATTGTAACTCGATGGCAGGAATCGGGAAATGTTCTATTTTCCTATTTGTCTGATATAAAAAGAATTTAACGTTTATTAAGAAATAGGACATTATTTTCCGAACAACATGATGGTTACTCTTTTCTTCCAACTTTCTTTTACTAACTTATCTAAGACGTCTTTCTGTTTTTCTCCCGCGCATACTATCAAGACAGTCTCACCAACCTATTGACACTATTTACATTATTCGGACTATTGTCCTCATCTTTGTCGACATATTTATTACAACGTTTCGGCCGTTGTACGCTACTTCATGTTGGAATGTCGAACTGAATGCTTTATTTCGCTCATCGGTGTAGACTGTTCTAGTTTCACGCGCCAATGGATGTCAGTTATCTCCTGTTAATTGGCCTCTCCAAGTTCTCCACTACCATAACCAGGTATTGAACTCAAACTCTTTCGGTCCTGTCACTGGATCTAAGTAACACCTTTGCCCACTGTGCCATGTGTCCTTGACAATAATAGAATGTAATTATTCTAGTTTTACTCATTATTTCGCTGTACAAGTTAAATAAATCAGATGAGAAAACACTATTTTACTCTTCTTTCAGTTATTTTATTTATTCATTGAACACATTGTCTGCCAGCATGTCGGATTTTTTTTTTTTTTTTTTTTCAGTATAGTTAATGGGTTTCTCTAATATCTTTCCCATAGAGGGCTGGGTGCAAAAGTAGGTATACACTAAAGAGAAGCAAAATCAGAAACAGTATGGTACTGATTACCTGTTTTATGTATTTTATTGATTTGCCTACTGTATGCCTATTTCGCAGCCCCATGTATAAATCAAGGTTTGCTAGTCTTTCAATTCCTTATTTTCGTCTTCCCTTAAAAGATTTTCTGTAATATAGGCATAACTCCTTTTTGCAGTTGTATTCGCTCTGTTAATTTTTTGCTTATAAATATAGCATCTCTTGTGGTCAATTTGAGGAGTTGCAGTGGAGTATTGGATTGAGGAATCGGAGAGCCGAGTTCAAATTTCAGTAAAATCCATTACATTCACTTACGTTCTTATTCACTTACGTGCTAATACACTTCTTCTCCTCACAGCTATGGGTAAATAGCAGGGCAAACCGGGTTCTATAGCCTGAAATAGCAGCTGGTCTACCGCTGAAAGAAATGGCAACCTATTGCTTCGTCAGTCATGTATCGGAAGTTACATGATCATCAAAACGTGTATCACGCATTGCACATGACTGACTGTAGCCAATTTCGAATAAAGCCTCTCTAATTCTGGTTTACTGCTGAATGTGATTCGACATTAGAAACCTGCTTATCGTCACTGTCATATGAATGCCATGCATGGCGCCAAATCCTTTTAAAAATATCTCAACTGTTAGTATACAATCGCTTTCTCAGATCAATGGTTCAAAGATTCAGGTTTTGGAGTCCATTCTTCCAGCTTTAGTATATTGGATCACGAACAAATAAATGTACCAGATAACAGAAATCGCATCACTTTTGAGCTTTCGGCAGTAACAAAACAGAAAAAAAAACTCGAAGAGAACATAATGATATAATCAAGATGTTGACGTTCAGTTACGTGACATACGCAATACACGCTTGAGCGATCATGTCTCTTTCGATCCATGCAGAAGATTTTCCCGTGCTAGGTTGTCGTTTCTTCCTGCGATAGGCTTGTTCACTAACCAAGGCTATCATACCCACTCTATTATGCTATTCAATCAATTGAGTTGTTTGGGTAGAGATGGATTCGCACCTTTCACGACGCTATTAGCGCGCAAGAGAATCTAACGAACCTGACTGGAATTTGAACTCGGCTCTCCGATTTCTAATTCTGAGCCGATATACATTACACCACAGCGCGCATCCTGTTGTATACTACTTGAAGCAAAGGGGGAATGCTTGAGAAACCTATTTTCCTGAAAGAATTGTTTGAAGAGGAAGATATACTAAATTTCAAACGACAGTTGTCCTGACTGCTCACTCAATGATTGCCAAAATATTGCCTTATAAGGAAACGGCTAATATTACCCTTACCTTTACTATAGGTGTTTGATTAAACTGATCGTCTGCGTTCATTTACCTCTGGCGTCTTTGGCATTGTAGTGAAGATCTACTCGGTCTTCCGGTATTTCGCCGCTGTCATATGTTATTTCAGTAATTCTATCGATCCTAAAGATGTTTAAGGCAGAAACTATCTCTATTACAATACCATCCGTTCCTGCATTTCTAAATCTGTCACTGATTGTTAAGTAGTCTATCTGGTTCTCTGTGTCAATTCTTCGGTCTTCTCACGTCCACAAGAGTTTTGAATATTCTTGCGACCAGGTGTTGTTCATTAAGTGCTCGATTTTTATCCAAGAATGCCTATATTTTCTCCGCTTTTGTTGCGCGATCCATATTCATACGTGGCGACTATTTCAGTGCCCTGTTCTTTTCGTTGTTTTGCATTGGACGGACTTAGAAATGTCATACGAAAGGCAATGTCGTATTCCTTGGCATAAATCTTTTTTCTTTTTTTTTCTGATATTTTATTCTATTTTTTTCTCTCGATAGATAATTTGCAAGCTGTATATCGGAATATATTCTAGCTACGGTGAATTATTGGATTTTCACGCCAGTATGATCGTGGACATTGTGGTTTCTATTTCCGGTTGTCTCGTAATCAGATGTTAGTTGGTTCCACACGCTGATACGTTTTTTTTTCAGTTTAAGTTTTGCCTAACTTACAGTTCCTCTTTATGAGAATCATTCATTCCTCCTTATATGCCTCACCTGAAAAAAAATAATAGAAACGTTGCTGTAGTTTAAATATAAATTTGATTTGAATAGTTTGTTTAACAGCATATGAGTCACTTCATGCCGAAATTAATTTTTCTTGGGTCGTTTGAAGTAATAAAAATACGATATGTTATTCTACTTTCACAATTGAATACATGGTACATAATACAGAACTTTTGTCTATATTGATATTTGGGCGCGCATGATTATTAGATGTAGTGATATGTGTATTTTATGTTGTAGTTTTGTTTAAGCTATATTTCAGGATACAGTTTGATTCCCTTCAGAAATTGTAGGCTATTATACGGTTTAAAGCCATGAAAGAGTTCTTTTATGTTGTTTGATTGATTGATTTTATTTAACCGTATATCAACCTCTATCGGCTATTTAATGATGAAATCTAAATAATTGGAACACATTTATATGGCTTCAACTAAATATATTTTCAATGCAACTGTATACGCTCAACTACCGATAAAATGTATTGCAGGTTATTATACTTTAAATGTATTTTTGGTCATTTTACTATAAATATATATTGTTGTTAATTTTTAATGTGTTGTTGATCAATTTTACTATAAAAATGTATTTTTATACCTCCATAGTGTTTAGATTTTTGTCGTTGGGTGCGGGGGGTCACTCTTTGCCCATAGTTGGAAATCCTAACAGGTGCTTCTACCCAGCGAACACAATGGTGATCCCAATTCCTGAGACACTAACCACTACGAGGCTAAATACGGCTTATTAAATAAGTAGATGTATTAACATTTTTGTAGCTTAACTATAAAAACGAATCATTTTACACAACAGATATTTACATTTCGAACATAATTTTCTTTGACAGTGCACCTAATCCAATAATTGTCCAATATTCACACAGATGAACATTACACCGAGAAAATTTCAGTTCAAAATTCAGGTAATATCTGTAACAGGTTATGAGATTTTTTTGATCCGTTCTCTAATGTCTAAGTTTATATGTCAGTTTTATATGTAAATAAGCAGTATAGTGTGGGGGAACTACACAGCATCGCCATCATTCTAATACAAGTAAGATGATGTTACGTTAGCAGTATTTGTGAAGCTATAAAAGTTTGAAGAGACTTATAGTTTTGATTTTTATAGTTTTTTGTTATAGTTTTTTTTCTTTTTTGTGAAGAGACTCATAGTTTTGTTTTTTACGGTTTGCCAACCCTTTGTAGGTTATTCAAAGCTGAAACATATTTTTTGGACCATAAGAATATTTTTTATTTTCTTTTTGCGAGAAAATGTTGTATGAACAGTATTTTAGAGATAACAATGATTTACTGATACAAAAACATACTAATTAACCCTTAGCTGGGGGAGTAGAGGCAGATTCATCCCTTTTCCAAGGGTAAAGGAAATTCGAACTTGGTTCTCCGATTTCTCATTCTGAGCCGTTATCCATTACACCACCCGCACATTCAAACTTACGGAACTTGACATTCCTAGTCTTGACGTCGCTTAACTTCTGTGACAGTACAAGAACCGTTTCGTCGTGATATGGGTTTAAGCCAGTCTTTTATTTTTTATCATTTAGGGTTCGAGCAGCAAAGAAAACCAGCTCTTGTTATACATAAATCACAAAAGTCTCTATAGAATTTTTTTTTAGATCGTAAAACGTTTTGAAACTTAAGCTCTTTTCACAATTCCTGTCTCACCATTCTCGTAATATGTGTGAAGTATCAGCGCCAGATGTCCTATTTAACGTTGCCTCCATGATAAAAATGGAACGCTTCTTAGATTTTTCGATGATGTGATTTTCTATCAT